>VZTF01000151.1:277360-347483 GCA_013397755.1 Cnemophilus loriae
CTGCCGATCCCGGGTAAGGGCTGAACGCCGATCCCGACGACGACCTGGCCAGCTCCTCGCTCCTGGGGGCCGCCAGCGCCGACGCCCCATACGCCGGGCAGGAGTACAGAGCCAGCGAGCCGGGGGGCTGGTAGAGGTAACCCTGAGGATAGGACATGGCTTGCACTGGCGTGCACAGGAGCAGGGAGGGGGCTAGGGTGACCGGCCCTGCTGCTGCCGCTGCTCCTGGCGCTGCTNGAATAAAAACAAACAGGAGGGGAAAATAAAAAAGAACCCCTCAAATGGAAAATTAGTAGGAAAGGTCAGAAATCTATCCGAGAGGGGAAGGGCATCTGGGGGAGATGGAAGAGGAGAGGGTTAGTAAGAAAAGAAAGAGGAAGGGAAAGAAACAGAAAGAGAGAGGAAGACAGAGAGAGGGGAGAGAGAGAAGAGAGCCCCCGAAATCAGAAAAGTGGCTGCTGCATATGGAGTTCTCCCAGTCAGCCAGCCAGCTCCCCCAGCGCCTGCGAGCCTGTATTTTGGGGGGAAGTATAGAGTCTAGAGTGAAGAGTTGAGGGAAGCAGCACTCGAGTTTCTGAGGGACATTGGAAAACAGAGCTGTCCGTCACCGCCGCTCATCTGCATAGCCCGGCGGGCCCGCCCCCTCCCGCTCCGGCCCCGGCCCCGGCTCCGTCTCCTCCCGCGGCCGGCAGGCAGGCAAGGAAGGCAGACAGCGAAGGCAGGCAGGGAAGGCAGGCTTTGTAATGCAAGGCAGCCTCTCCGACTGCGAGCACGCTGCTGAAGCCAAACGATGATACTGTTCATCAGCTCCTCTCCGGACTCGCGGAGCCATGAGTACTCTCTCCACACTCTCCATTACACACCCTCCCTCCCTCTTTCTATATCCACAGGGGCAACGGAAAAGAATGTATATAATAGATATCTGCATCCCCTCCCTCACGCACTCTCTGAAGCGCTGCAGGCGCGCACACGCGTGTGAGATGTGCGCGTTCGCATGCGTGTGTGCGCGCAGGGCCGGGAGCGGCGGAGCTGGGCAGCGCGCAAGGAGAGAGCGAGCACTTGGTAAAAGTACTGCCCTATATGGTAGGGAGAAGAGCAACTGCTCAGAGCAGCAGATCCAGGATCGCACTGTTTCTGGCAGCGTGAACTTTACAGTTCTGTAAGTTGACACAAACAGTCAAGATCTAGTCATGGAGCGCGTTCGCACATGAAGGAAAAAAAAAATCCCCCCATCTTTCTTTCAGTTCTATTCTTCTCTCGCTGGTGCGTGGGGAAGAGGCCTGGGTGACTCCTTCCGGGGGGCTATCTGCCTTCTCACCCCACCCCTACCCCTCTTTGGCAGATCAGATAAATCTCCTGGAATATAGTCTCTATATAATTAATTTCTTCCGCCCTCTCCCTTCGGCCCTGGACACTTTCAGCTTCCAGCCAAGGCCAGCGTTGCTCCGGCCCGGGAGCAGAAGGACGAGGCGGAGGCACCGCTCTTGTCTCCTCATACAAGCTTAGATACACACATCTATGTGCACGTACATTTTTTTAATGGCTAGTCCAGAGGGTCCCTTCAGAAGCCGGCGGCGAGCCACCGGCACTCAAGCTCTGCCCTTTGCCTCCCAGGACGAGGAGCGGTGCCGGCGGTCCCCTGCGTCGGTGGCCCCATTCCCGCGGTGGAGCCGGGGCTCCCCTCCCCCGGCACTCCCTCAGTCCGACAGCCCCGGGGCACGGCGCTGGGGCCTGCCCGTCCCACCAAGCCGCTGCAGGGGGCCGAGGCGTGCTAGGCCGCTCCGCACGTCCTGGTCCGCACCTGCGCCCCGCAACGCCGCCGCCGTCCGTGCGGAACAGGATCAGGGTCAGTCCGGCGGGTAAGGATGGGGCTGCAGGTCTGGAAGCCACCGCTCTTCCCACAAGCCCTTCACCTGCAACCTTCAGCAAGTTACCAGCCCGGAACGGCCTCAGTAATATTGTTTAGGTGCTCAGGGGAAAAAAAAAAGTTTATAAAGCTGTGTTTTATTTTCAACGCATATGAGTGTGCACTTATTCCACACTTAAACAAATGAAGATGCTTGACATTTACGGCCGAGTTCTTCATGAAGTACCTCAAGTAGTTTCAGTCAGGTAGGATGGAGACGACGCCGAGGAATCGGTTGGCCACCGGTAGGAGGAGAGATGGCAGTAGCTGAAAAATTGCGGGTGTGCAGAACAGCCTATTGTTAATCAATTAAACATGCAGCTGATAAAAAAAAAAAAAAATGCACTTGGAGAAGCCGTTTCAATAGCTTGGCGCACACAGCGGGGAAAATGCCGTGCTGGAACTACGGTCAAGCCTCGGAATGTGTAAAGTGTCTGAAGCGATCCGAGCTTTCCGTTTTCTTTTTCTATCTCAGTTTTTATTTCTCTCCTTTACTCTCCTCCTTTTCTGTGAAACCCACATACCAGTTTACCCCTGCCGCTACAAGCAGCAGCAGAGATCTGGCCACCAGACATATAGGATTAATTCCTATCCAGATCTATCAGCTGGCCTGTAGAAGAGACAATCCTTAAAAAAGGAGGTGAGGGGGAGGAGGTTAACACCAACAGGTATTTCTTGTCATTAACTCCCGACTTCCTGATAAAGGAGTGATAAACAACTGGTAAACTCAGTGCAACAGATTACAGAAAAGACACTTGCTTCTCCGCTTGGTGATTCATGCGCATATATTAAATAAAAATAGAAACTCTAAAAACAAGGGCTTTATATAAAATACATTCATATTTCAGTATTTCTATGGAATAATCGATATCATGCGACTACATCTGAATAGTCAATTGCTGTGTTCCGCAGACCGATTTCTAAGTATATGAGCTCTCCTTCTGAAAGGAGCAGCAGCTGGAGAGCCGAGAATGCAAAATTAATTATAACATTATAAAGTCATACATGAATCTCTCTAAGCCAACCTGCATGCCTTGCAAAATGTGCTATACTCTCCGCATTTTTATTTGGGAAGCTGTTCTTTTTCCAGGAGAAGTGGTGTTTATCTTCGCGAATTGATTGCTTTTAGTTCCTCCTCTTTAATAATTAGTGGAACAATACAGATTGGGAATACAATGGCCGTTGTGTTTACATTATAACAGGGGATTAATGCTATTAAGTGAGTGTTACAGTTATGACCTGGGAAGAGTACTTAAATAAATACCATGATCCCAGGAGAATTGATGCAATTCAGTTCGGAGTGTGTGTAGATACGCACAGACACACAAGCACACGCGAGAGATACAAATCTCCATACATATCTACACGCACAGACATATGCTACACACGTTAGGTCTACGTGGCCATCCGTGTAAAATGTAGGTGCTGGTTTCGCCTCCATCTGCATGCCTTTCGTCTGTGAGAATAAATTTTTGTGATTTTGGTGTGGGGAATGTTTAAATCGGGAACATTACTCCCCTTCCTCCAGACACATAGAGCAACAGATTATATTTCTGATGTTTTAATTTGTGCAGTCCAAAAATATTGTTCCATATACAGAAACAGGGTTAATTTCGCAATCAGAGATTAATGGAGTAAAATATTATCATTTCAAAGACAAGTTCTTGCGTTGATTTGATTTGCATAATTTTTGTATGGCTTCAGAAAGGAATGGATTTAGCCACTGCAAGGAGCCGGTATGCATTTTATTACAAGTACACCACTAATTTGACTCTGCACAATAACTAATAGCTAGTGGGGTCATTTAAATATAGCTGGCAAAGGCTTTGCAACACACAAACTAGAAAACTGTGTCAATAACGTTTCTAAACAGCGATCAGTGTACGTGTCAGCATTTAGCTTCTTCTCGGAGTTGCCTCTGTTTGATTTGAATGCCTCCCGCAGGTAAGAGGTTTTTCACTTGCTTGGCTCCACCGCCGAAATCTAATTTTCCCACAGTACTACCCGTTACTAATACAAAGCCGTCTAACTTGCGCTGTTAAACACCAGAATAGTATTACATGCGCTTTTTATTGGTAATAACTGTGGCAGATTAACATGCCTACACAGAGACATTAAGATTTTACACACTGTGTTTTTTATTTTAATAATCTATTCATTAGGTCAGCGTTTACCTTTCCAGATTTTAAGTGCGACCTCTCCTTCTCTTTAATTCGGTTTGCTCCAGCAGAGCTGAGAAGGCAGACGAGAACCATCCCCCTCCCCCCCCCCTCCCCCTGCTATCTCTCATTGCTGTCCTAGGAAACAGGTTTTGCGTTTTGTCATTTATTAGCTACATCTCCTTGCACTGGTGACAGAGGCTGAAGTTTTCGGACGGGTGAAGTTGAAAACCCCGTCTGTGGGGATGGGGCTCCTGCTGCCTCTGCCCGACATTCGGGCGTCTGCCCGGGGGCCATTCACTCCGGATCTCGCTCCCCTCGGCTTTGCACAAGTGAAAGAAGAAGAAAAAATGTAAAAACACAAGCGTCGTTGGGGTGAAGGAGAGGTTTCGCTCCCCGGGAGGGCTCCCTGCGGCCCGGAGAGGCGCACACGCCTGTCACCCGCACAATGCCAATTGCCCAATTGTCGTGACACCGGTCACAGCAACTTTTCAAGCAAAGAGAAGTGGAACTTGGTGGGGTTTGAAGATGTAACACAATGCGCAGCTGAAACAGTTTCCTGTGACATAACCACACAATGGTCTGGGAATGCTTTCTCCTTTCGCTCATGAAATGGGGGACCGCCACCATGTCCCGGAGACAACGACGTTAAATAATAGCCTATTGTATTTAAAAACAACAAATGACACACGCATACTGTGCAAGCGGAGTTGTCCGGTTTTCTAGCAAAAGGAGCCCAGTTTATGGGGCTCTTTCTGAGCGAGGTGCTTTGCGGGAGTGACCTGGGCGAACGCGGGGAGACCGGGGTGAGCTGGGCGAGCCGTTCGTGGAGCTGTTCACAGGGTTAAAGCGAAGAGCGGTGAAAACGGCGAGTGAAAAAGGAAAATAAAGAAGTTTTCTTTGGCCGTCCTCGGGATGAGATCGTTAGTTCAAGCGGCGTGTGGGAGGGGGCGCTGTGGCAATGGATTCTTCAGCGCTCCCGAGCATTTGCAGCGGAATTGTTCGTGGAAGCTCCTTCCCTGAGATGTCTTTTAATATTTCGGTCATTACTTTTATTAACACTGTTATCTAACTTCGTCGTTTAATACCTGCACTAAAAGGTGGACTGTTCGAGTGAGTTATGGTCACTTGTTTTCCCCTTAGCCCAACTTTTTTTCTTCCTTTTATTTATTTTTTTTTTCCTCAGTTCAGCAAGAATGCAATAGCGTATTTCATTTTTAAAATACAGTGCAGGAAGGGTCTGCGCAGGGTAACGCCGAGAATTTAGACGACTCTCTATAACACGAAAAGGGCACGAATAGACCCATATGAAACACACCCGTTGTCTGTAGCTTCTTATTAAAAAATAAATTCCCCAGGGCGTCTGTGGCTTCGACAATTTGCACTAATAACGGGCCGTGTCTTTTCCACGATTTACCTCCCTCCTTTTGAGAAGTTATTGGGGGGAATGCTTAAAAATAAATAAATAAATAACAACAAAACCCAAACTAAAGCGGATCTCTGAAAAACAGATCTGAGGCTTAGAAAAGTTGCTTCCCTTATGTCACACTGTTATTAAGATTGTTAGTAATTTTCCGCCTAGGGAAATATAAGCAAATATGTATCCGTAGGTATAAAGATATAAGATAAAAGACCTCAAAAGCTTTCCTGGAGCCTGCTATTTTCACCCGAAAGGCAGACAGCGTTTCTCAGGGAGAAAACAAGTGTACGATCCACAGGTGGGATAGTTCATCATTCTTAGGGGGGAGAGGGACAAAAAAAGAAGAAGAGAAAAAAAAGAAGAAGAGAAAAAAAAAGAAAGAAAGAAAAGAAAAGAAGTCACACTATTTAGCTTTTGAACGAGCCGCGAGCAGTCCAGGCGATGAAGGCAGAGGCGCGGAGGTCCCGCTGCTGCCCAGTGGAGCCCCGCGGAGCCGCCCGGGCCGCCGGCCGCCGCCTGCGCGGAGCCGCGGCTGCTTCTTGCAGCACCTCGGTCTGTTTCGGTGCCGGGCTGAGCTGGACGACATCTCTCCACCGGCGGGAGAGAGGGAATGAGGGCGGGTGCCCTCCGGAGCTTCGGGCAGGGCCGGCGTGGCGGTGAAGAGCCGGCTCGGGCGCCCAGGCTCGGGCGAGGAGGCCCCCCTTGGCCCGCCTGCTGCCCGGGGAAGGAGCGCTCCCCGTCCACCATTCTCCACCCCCGGCCCCGCGGGAGGCAGGCAGTGCCACGTCTTTGCCTCTGCATTTCCTACTGGGCCAGCGCGCCTCGGGAAGGCTGCTCCAGCGCTAGCAGGAGGCTGAGTGCCTTCAGCGCCTGGTGCGCTTGCGAAGTGGGTGATGGACAGAACACAGGAAAAGTGGGACGATTTAACTGGACAGTCGCTTTATTTGAAGGGCTTACGTTATAATGGATTCTTTGGCACAGGGTTAGTCAACAAGTAGGTTTGGGCACTCTGGTAGGCAGGCTCCTGGGACTGCTTCATCCGGAGTAGTTGTATAGAAATGCAGTTCTCCTACTGGCTCTTCCTCATACTTATGCCAGAGCTAGAACTGTTTTTGGCAATTTTGAAGTCAGTCTGCCTTTCCCATTCTTGTTGCCATCATCTGTTTGATCACCGCTTTTAACACTAGAGAGCACCTGCTCACCTGCTTTGTGCTTTTCTCTCATTCATTCATACATGCATTCACCTCCATGTGTGTACACATCTACGTGCATCCTTCCTTCGTACACCCACAAGCACATTTCTAGATCAAGCCTACTCGCACTCCCAAACCAGAAAGTCTTACTCTCTTCTTTAAATAGCCTTCCTGAACAATGAGACATCTTCGTATCCATTTAAAACTAGGTAGTTTCCTTTCTCAGAACAATCAATTATCCCCATTGTATGTTAAAGCATTTTGAGGTTGATGGAGCATTTCCAGTAGTAGACAGAAAAAAAGGACAGAAAACTGGTCATCGTGGTCAGGAAAATTATTACATCTTCATGTACTTAGCAATAACATGATGTATTAAAACAAAATCTATTTAAAACTAATGCATAATTCAAGAACATACAGGTAGATTTATGATAATTTTGATTTTTTTCCCATTAATGGGCAAAATTAAGGACAATCAATGTTTATATTTTTGTAAAATTTAAATTGATATTTCCTTTAAGTCACTATTGAACTCCCAGTGTTCCTTGCATTTAATTAAGGAATAACTTCAAAATTTTTTTCTTTCGTTTTTTCTTAATTCTTTCAAACTTTACTCTGAGTTAAAATCTTTGAAACTGGGGGGGAATGTTCTTCATAGTATTAGTCTCTGCATATAAAAGTTAGAGAAACCCTCCAAATATTGCTTTGAATATTGTTACAAGCAAAAAACCATGTATTGCTAGTTCTAATTCATAAAAAAATGCTATCTACATTTACTCATGTGGTCTCACTGCTTTTCTTGGCTTTGTAGCAATACTGGAGTAGATTTCCAGTTGAACCAAGTTTACAGCCCTCCCTCACATCACGTAAAGGAAAGGCAGACAGACCATCTGGCCCCTAGATTTTCAACCTAGAACTGTGCAGATTTTAAGTTACTTTTGTCTCAGAAAGGCTAGTCACGATTTTATCAATGAGAAGTCTAAACATGTACACATTTCCTTTCATATATCTGACCCATTTCCATCATAAGGGGCACAGAATGAAAATTCACAAAAAAAGTTGTGCTTTCATTCCTTCTGATGTCAACATGACTTTAAGAATTACATGAGCTGTTGACTTTGTTGTGTGTTTGACTACGCTCAGCACAAGAGTGGGATCTTGTAGCAAAAATATCATGTGCAGGCTGAATCTTCACTCTAGGGTAGGTTTGGAGAGATTGTGTTGTTTTGCTTGTAGTAAGACAGCTGTGAAAAAAAAATCTTGATTGAGGTCTTCTAAAATATCTATGTTCAACTAATGCCAGTACAAATTAATCCACAGATTTTCTTCAGTTTTCAGAAAAATATTTTAATTTTAAAGTGCAGGTTCCAGAAATTTAAAAGAACAAATCTCTTCATGCTTATCAAGAGGCAATGAATTCTGCTTTATGCAGCCCAGCCTTAAAACACATCACCTTTTAATGTATCACGAAGAGGGAAATAGTGAAATGATCCTTTTTTCTTTGCTTGGATGTTCCCGAACTGCGAATTAGTGAAGTCATAAAAGGTTGTGCCTCCTCTGCACTTTTGAATGTGGACATTTGAATTTTGTTGTGAATTATGTGATGTCATTATCATAAACACCAGAAAAGTTTAAATTTTATTTTGCTTGCAAATATACCACCTGATTTTTTCATCTGGGGTGCATTTGGTGGAGTCCATGTGCACGAAAGATAGGAAGTGATAAGGATGGGAAGAAAAAACACCAAATAATTAACTAGCAGCTTCCATTATGACATATTTTCTGAAATAATTCTGTCCTGGAATCATCACAATTATAGTGTTCTGGTCTTTGAGTTTTTTAAAGCTTTTGGAGTCTCAAAACAAAAATAACCCAAAAGTTTCTCTCTTTTTCTCATGCTTTCCCTCCCCTGCAGGGACTCCTTTACCATCACTTATTCGAGATTTTCTAGAAAGTAATGTTGTGCCAGATGCATCATGACTTGGCAGTGGTGGACTTGCCTTTGTGACCTTCAAAGGGAATAATCTCACCGGAAGAACTTTATGAGCTGTTTCTTGTTGTTTGAACTCCAGTCAATAGTCAGATATGTAAAATATTCTTCACTATAGGTTAGCGAGATTTCCTTATAAACTTATGAATCTTAATTCTGCAAATAAGCTGTTTTAAGAAATTGCTCAGCACTGTTCTTTTAAGAATGTATAATAGGTCTTTGGCTTTGCACAAACACAGTTAATACAATATATACGCATTTGCAAATCAGTTAATTTCTTTTTCATTTTGTTTTGTTTTGTTTCGTTTCTAACACCTCTTGTGCTTTAGTTGAATTTATGAACCTTATCAGATTTATGAGCTCTATCCACTAAAAATATTTCCATGAACTTGATTAAAAATTATGTATAAAGGGAAGAAACATTAATTTTAATCTTTGTCAAAAGTACGGGATATAAAGGAATTTTTTCCCTGTAAATATGCTTGTTTTAAATATGCAACTGAAAGAAGAAACAGTACACTTAATATGCTGTTCTCTTTTTATTATTTACTTGTTCTGGTTTTACCTGATTAATGGAATGGTATCCTTTGTCTCTCTTAAAATAAGAGATGTTGCTTAAAGGTAGCTTAAAATAATTTTTAGTCCACTAGCACTTGAAACTGATCTGTGACTTTTACTCAGAACTAATCTTTTATTAGTCTTTTGCTTCCTCTCTTTTCCACTTTAGCTGGCCATGTATTGTCTACCAGATTTACTTTTTTTAAAATCACTGCTTAGCATTTTGGTCAAAGGAATGTGTAAGTCATGGTTGCTGCTTAGTTTTCAGACTCATAATAACATTCATAGGAAAACTCAGAGAAGTTTTTTTTTTTTTTAAAGAAGTAAGTAATGATTTTATCGATATTCAAGATTAGTCTTTCGCACTATGTATGAGATCAAGAAAATCTGTACTTCCAGGTGCAGCACAAATGCACAGCTAAAAGGACGGCTCCTAACCTTCACAGAAGATAGGATGCATATATACAAATACCAGTGGGGAGGTATTAATGCTAACAGCCTTTTACAAATCTGTTAGTAAGTTCACAAATATAAATCATGTTTTTCAACTGAAGACCTTCAGTTAGGTCATAAAAAGGATGACAGGCACAGAAGAATCCAAGAAAATGTTAAGAGGTGAAAGGCTGTGCAAACAATTGACTTTTCCAGCCAAGAGGCAGGACCAAGTGCACAGCAGGACTAATACAGGTGACCACTGAGTGTACACACAATGTGAAACTTTACACAGAATGAGCCATGAGATGAAGCAAATTAGAGACCTCTCCCAAATCCACTGTGCCTGCATCTGGTGTTATTACTCTTGCTGGCAGTTTGCTGCTCCCTCTCAAAAAGGCAAAAAGACTTCTCATTTGCATGGGCATAGATTCACTCTTTCTACCAAAGGAGGACGGGGTGCTAACTACTTCGCTGTAGGATGTCATCAAGTAAACATTGTCACTGTAATTACACTCAGACCTGACTTCCTCATAATTTAGCCTGGTAGGAGAAGAAAATTCAGTAAAGCACATGAAAGCATCAGCAGTAAGGTTGTTCTCTTCATTACTTTTATTAAAAAATGGATTAAGAATTACTTCCTTCACACAGCATTTCTTTTTCATTTTTATTACATTTTTCATATTCAATTATTGCTATTTATGGGAAAACTCACTAAAATTATTTATTTAGGGTACTTTGGAGATGATCAGTTGATCCTTATTGGTTCTTTAAAACACGCCTGGCGGGGCAACATCAACAGGAGCGGAAATTCAGCTGAGGGACAAAAGGCTGGATTACACACCAAGAGAATGATAGAATGGTTTGGGTTGAAAGGAACCTTAAAGACCATCTAGTTACAAGGCCTCTGGACACCTTCCACTAAACCAGTCTGCTCAAAGCCTCATCCAACCCGGCCTTGAACGCTTACAGTGATGAGACATTCAAGGCTTTGAGAAAGTAGATTGTTACTTTGGTTCATACACTTGAAAATTCTGTCCTTTTAAACATCATGTTTTTATTGAGTTCCACAATTAAAAATTCATTTTCTATTGTTCAAGTTATTGTCTGTGATATATAAGTTTTAGATTTCATCAGACTAATATAAAAAGTTTCCATCAAATAAGATATATATAATAATAAATGGTTTCAAGCGTTAGTGCACTCCCTGTTTCAGCTTGTATATAGGAGCTGTATACAAAATGTAAAATTCACATCGAATTTTGATATAAAGCTCAAAATCAATGTACAAACAGAGCACACTTTACAAATCAGGAATGTGTGCTCTCTGGACCAGCAAGAGGGATTCCAGGTAAGCTTATCAGGATGAAATCTGTCTCAGCTCGCACCCCCTCCATTTCCATTTGGATAAATTAATTTCTTGTGGGAGTATGAAGGTAACTGTGATGATCACCATTCAGCCTGGATGACCAAGGCTTCACGCCTGTAGGCTGCACTGTGGAGGGCACTTCCTTCACTAAGTAGACCCACGTGTTGTGTAGGGATTAGGGCCATGGACACTGGTCTGATGGGCGTGCTGCCCGTGGACACATATAGGGGATCACAGGACTGCCATTTGAATCAGCTGGCTGGGGAAGCTGGTATGATGGCAGGTCAGGAACAAAATACTACAAGGGGTAAATTCCTGTGGTTAAGATCCATCTGAAGAAGCTGCACCAGCAGCTTGGCCTTGATTTTAGGGAGTATTTTGGCATTGCTTCAAGAGGACTTCTGAGCCTAAAAGACATTTTCAAAGTTGTTTCAAATAGTCGCTCTCTCAGAGAACAGCTATGTTGCAAATGGTATTTTACTGTAAAGGTTATTCTGGGAAATCCAGAGCTGAGAATTATTACTTTAGCACCAAGAAAATTGGTTGAAATGCTAATTAAAAACAGAATTATAAAAGACCTAGCTGAAAATAATATGATGGAGACAGATCACCATGGCTTCTGTAAAAGAAATCTGTGCCTCTGTAAGATATTTGCATTCTTTGTTCACATTAATTATTGGGTGTGATAACAAGAGAGTGAATACAAGAAGATTGGAAGACATGATTTATTTGGACTGTCACAAAAGATGAAAAAGTTCGTCCTGCAAATCTCATGAAATAGCTAGGTTCAGTAAATAGACATGGACTTTCTTATCAACAGGTCTACCCACTCACAAATTCTTGCTGTTCTCAGTGTGGCAAGAGCTAGGAAACCTAGGATAATTTTTAAAACCCACTTCACCTTTATGACGGTATCTTAACCAATAGAGCAAATTATTCCATTAAAAGGTGCAATACTGATTTACACAGTGACACAGTATTGTGCTGCTATTACTTGTACCTAATTTTTATTACTTTAATAAGTCTGATTGTTCCTCTGGACAAAAATTACCCAGGCTTTTTTTTCCTAAACAGTTTCTATCTCTTCAATCTGTCATCGTACAAGCTTTTCAGTGTCTAGAATAATTTTGTTCATCTGCCTCTACTTTTGTTAGCAACTTCAGCAACTAATTACAATTTTGGGCAAAGAAAGTCTTTGTTCAAGATCCTCATTCTTTATACAGCAGTGCCAGAACACCCAGAACACAAGACTTCCCAGAGTTCCCCCAGGAAAAAAATAAAATGACAAAGACCAAACTTGGTATTCCTATGATGTTAAAAAGCCTTCAAAAGGTCAAAATGAGAAAGAGAAGGAGAGAAAGAGAGAGAAAGAGAAGGAGAGAAAGAGAGAGAAAGAGAAGGAGGGAAAGGGAGAGAAGAAAAGGAGAGTGAGAGAGCTTTCCAGTGAATTCTGTTTTTCAGATTAAAAAAAAAAAAAATAGGAAGATAATATTGATTTAACAAAAAGAAGATTTGTCCTCCAGAGAAACACTAGAAAAAACAGAAGTTCCCCATATGAATTCATCAGCACCAGAAGACTCAGTCATTTAGGAACAGAACAGATAATCTTAGGGACATCAAACTGATTTAACCTGGTTTATTTTCCAGCATCCTGGTACCTGCTGTGATCCATATTCATCCAGCATTACTAAATAGGGACAGCATAAACCTAACCCATGTTGACACACTCACACAGCATTTTTCCCTGTGACCTAGAATCGTACTTACCTGGTACTTTGGGAGCCTGTGTAGATTCAAAAGCAAAGTAACTTTGTTCCTGAGGTGTGATAGCAAAATTAATAAACTCAGCTGACAGCTGAAGATGGGGCATCTGTATGGCACAGCAGCAGGACATATGGCTCAGCATTTCGGGTCAGTGTTAGCTCAGGGCGCTCTTCCTCCAGAACAGCATGATGGGCTTGTACATTTCTGGAATGTCTGGGAATGTGCAAAAATACCCTTTAGGCTCTGTTTTTCCTAAAGGCCACGAGTTTTCCTTTTCTGCTTAACCTCTCAGATCTCCCTCCTATTCAGGAGAGTCCTTAGTCTGCAAAGGGAGTCTTGCATGTCCTTCACCTTATCCTCAAAATAATTATGTTTCTTTAATAGTTGAAATCCACTAGTGATGATGGCTCTGGCTTTGTTTCCTCTCTAAATTCCAAAGAGGAAACTTTCGTAATGCCTATGAAAATCTACGGAATAAAAACTGCTGAAATATGTTGAGGCTTTCCGTAAAACAAGCCTTTAAAATCACTGTACTTGAAGTGATCAGGTGAGATCCCCAGCTAACATAATCTAATTTACGAATAGGGAGACAATTTCTGCCAGCAGAGAATTTGACCCATAATTACTCTGGGGAGGTATTTGTGTGGAGATCACAGGATGTTTTGTCCTGGAGTGTCTGGTACACAGGCATCTAAGAAGGACTGGGCAAAAGGAGGAGAGCAGGAATGTAAAAGAAAATGCGAAATAATAAAAGGCAACAAAAACCATTCATGACATATCTGTTTCCAATTTTATTCTTAACAGATCTGGGTTTCTGGTAGGCTATTCTGGTTATGACTAAACAAACTCTTTGGGAGCATTTCTGATCTGTATGGCCAGAAAATGTTCAGTGCTTACACGTCTTTTGGCTCTTACTTTTTGCTTNNNNCTTTTGCGTCTTTTGTGTCTTTTTTTTTTTTTTTTTGCTTGTTTGGGAAAAATTTCAACTGATTTTTTTCTTTTTTTTTTTTTTTTTTTTTTTGCAACAGAAGCAGAGATACAGCAAAAAATTTTGCAAAATTGTGTTAATTTTTTTGAGTGCTTCACTTTGAAAAGAACCTTGTAATTTTTTTAAGGAATCAAATATTTCCTTTTGACATTATTTTAAGTCAAGCATTTCAATTATTTAATTTGGAATAACATTCCATTTTGAAATTTCCTTTCAATTTTTTTGAGAAAAACAGTTTTAAAAGGTTTTCAAAGCCACATAAAATATTTTGGGTTGCATCACTTTTGTAATGTTTCATGAAACTATAAAACAGAAAACAGTTTCCAATTTGATAAAAAAGAAACACTTTCCTTTTTCGCTTGTTTTTTTTTTTTGCCCTGAACGACCAATGAACCAAAATCCATTTTTCTCCCTATTTGACCTATTGAAACTAAATGAAGAATTATTAAGATGTTATCTAATGTATTTTTCCCAATTTTTCATACAGCCTTTTTGAGGCTGTTTAATGTCACAGATGAAATTTAATACCTGTTTCACAGTATTTCTATCATTCACGTATCTCTAGGGCTGCGGAACAAGAGTAGGATGGGTCACTTTGGGTTCCACATCTTGTGAGAAGACAGACAGAGGTTTAATGATGATCTAGACTTTTTTCCTTCCTGCAAGAAACTTGAAGAGACCAAAGGGTCTTTTAAATTCACGACGACAATTTGTACGGAATAGAGATGAGAACATTTAACTTTGTAAATAAAGAAACAGCTTCTCTCTCTGTGAGGAGTAAATATACATGTATAGAAGAGAAGAAAAGTTTATAAACAGCTTCACTCTTCTCCCCCTGTGTGGTGTTAGGTGGGCACTTGTTTCTGGGTTTGGTTTCAGTCAGTTTAGTAACTCTCCAGGTTGCAGCAAGCTCCATGCGGTCCCCTCTGATCCCTAGGAAGCTTTCTTCCTGTTGCCAAGGGAGCCTGGCTATGCATGTGTTCTCCGCTCCTTTCATGAGCCTCTCCTGAGCAGCCGGCTCCCATCTCCTCACTAGGGTTCTCATTCTCTTCTCTTCTCTTCTCCCCACTAGAACCCGAAGAAGCCTGGGAGCTCCTCCTATCCCCCTCCTCCCACCCAGTCCTCAAGCATGCTCATCTGCTCTCCAGGGAAAAGAGGAATCTCTGCTCACTCCAGGGAGTCCATCTGACCTAGTCACTCCCCTTTTAAAGGAACAGAGAACAAAAAGTAGAACAGATGTCCAAAATAAACCTTTTCACATGCCAGAAGAGAAAATCAGCATATCTCCCAGGCTTGGTTCTCTCAAACCCTCACCATGTGAATGCTTAGGCCCTCCAGCTGTTTGCTTCCTGTGCATGGAGCAATGAGACTGTGTTATGGTAACTTCTGCACAAACTGGCCAAGATCCATTGGAACTTTTTGATCCAAAGCTTTTACCCATTTCCAGATTGCAATTTGCTCATTGCGTTTTACACAAGACACGAAAGCAGAGAGAGTTTATCCGGGACTGTTTGTTTCGCTTTCAGGCTAATGAAAATAGCAACGGCTGCATGGCTATCAGTGTCTAACATGGTGTGCCTATGGGCTGCCTAAAAACCCTTATGCTACCATTCAGGGACTTTGATAACCACGATGGACTTTTTTGTGTACAACCATCTCTTTCTTATCCTCCTCCCAAAATGTGCTAATTGCCACTGCCTTGGTAGAAAGCCCAAGTTGAAGTCCTTTGCAGCAGCCTGAGAGTATCTCAGTGTCCTTATGGATGCAGGCCAGTAATTTATGGCAGAATTAGAGAGCAGGGTGAAGTTGAGAAACATTTTCAACATTTTTACTGCTGTATCTCACTGTCTTGCTATGTTCAGGTGTCTTATTTTCCTTCATGGAAGATTAATGGAACTGACTGATGATGGTTTCATGCGGTTTAGGGCCAGAAAGGATTATTAGATCATCTTAGCCTGACATCCCATGCATTACAGCCCATAAAAGGTATATGCACATGACACGGTGCAGTGCCATGCAGAGATACACACGCTACCTCTGAACAAATTAGCTCAGCTACAGGAAGCAATAAAGCTGCATTAGACTGGGAGCAGTGCTGAAAGCACTACAGCTAACGGAGTCCAGGCGCGGCAGCTCCCGGCTGTGCTCTCTCCAGGACCCAAACTGTCAATACCAGACATGGCTCAGACACCTCTAATAAATTTTCTCTACCAAGAAAACTATTTAGGTTTAAACTTTGCAGTTTTTAGGGATGTTAAGCTGCATTTCACAGGAGAGATGAAGACCACGGCAACACTGACTGGAGGGGATTTCTCCACCGTTGCTCCTCGCACTATCACTACGAGGAAAGGAAAACCTCGTTAAATCACTGCCCGGTCAGAGGCTGGCGTGAGATGACCCACAGCAGCGCAGCTCAGCTTTGTGTGTTGGGTGACTTCTGTCACAAGCAATCTCTACCCACAGTCTGCGTGGAGGGACCTGGCAGCCCAGCTTTTTGGCTTAAAGTCCTGTTTAACTCGTCTCACAGCCAGTGCTTGACAGCTAAGGCAGTGTGTGGAGACCACCTCTCTGCTTCCACTCAATTATTCTTGTTTTATAAGACTGTGGATCATGTCAAGTCTATTTTTATTTTTTTCCATACACTTGCCCTGGTAGTTGAGGTGGTTAACCCACAGTATCTTTAAACTGATCCTTTTGCTGTAGCTTTCTAGAGCAGAACCGCTCAGTGTATGGACACAATTTTCACTCTTTATTCCCAAGTATATTACTTGGTAACATACTAATATTAACAAATAAATTGGGGGTTGCATTTTAAGCAGATTGTTTGTATCATTCCTGATGATCCTGTCCGCTATCTCACTAATCTTTGAGTTATGTGCAAAACTTATTAACAAATATTTTTATATCATCTTTTAGATGACTGGCACATGTATAAAATAATATGGCTAAAAAAAATTCCCTAAAGAACAAGAATGTTTAGCCTGAGATCTTTCAGCGAACTAATTTTAACCTGATCTGTGTAGTCTCTGTCAATTTTAAAGTGTCCTGTGTTTTGAAGAAATCCAGATTTATTATGCCAGCAGACATTGGTTAGATTTGTAGTCTTGACAAAAATGGTTGTTTGGTCACATTTTTTTACCCCAGCTCACCTGTGAATAGAATCCTAAATTTAAAATCTTTTAGTTAAACCAAATTGAGTGATCTTCCATCAGAATTGTATTGGCACAGGAAATTTTTCAATAACTTGAAAATTCCCCATTTTTCATGTATTTACAAAACATAATGGTGGTTGCTCGAAAATACAATAAGTTTCTATACAGCTTTTGACTGTAAAATATTTTCATAAGTTATGTTAGTTTAAAATGACACCATCTTAGTATGTATTTCCTCATGCCATCCTCTGAAGGTGATAAACTCAGTTCCTGGCTCTTTATCGAATGTGATAGGTGTAGTGTTCTGTTAAAATGACACTCTCCAAAAATTTCTATGGAAAATACACACTTAGCTACAGTTTGCAATCTAGAAAACACATTCATAAGCTAGAGATTTTATTGGGCCTCTACATTTAAATTCCTTTTCTTAATTTGTATTGTTGTAGTCATGGTTATCTGAAGATACATTTAGTGCAAATTTTGCAAGGAAAGGGGATGTTTTTACTAAATTAATAGATGCAACTGGAAAAAATAGACAAGCTTTTAGACACACAGTCCTTTCTTCAGATTAAGTATATTTTAACCTGTGGTTTATAATGCTTTGTTATTTACTCAGGTTTTATATTAATATTTTATATTCTATTTTGTTTTCAATCTTCTTTTAACTAGGATTTCTTCTTGCTCTGTAAAATCTCTTTTGCTTGTGAACCAGGCTTGTGGGTATCCAGGATTTTATATTTTGACAGGCCTCATATTTTGAAAATACTTATCACTTTAAATATGTGGTTGCAATGACTGTTTCATTGCAAAATATGCAAAAAATGGCCAACAAAAACTATATGTATGTATGTATGTATGTATGTAAATATATATATATATATATGTACAAGGAAATAATTTAGTCATATGTTCAATCTGCACAAGGTAAATACAATGAGATCATGATATCTATGCTTAGAAACAGTTTGTTTTATGTTACCATTTAACTCCTAGTTAATTTAAATAGGATCCAAAACTCAGTTATCTTTTTTGATCTCAGGAGATTCTGCAAAAAGTTATTAATATTTATTATTTTTAGAAATGCTGAAA
This sequence comes from Cnemophilus loriae, assembly GCA_013397755.1. Classification (NCBI taxonomy): domain Eukaryota; kingdom Metazoa; phylum Chordata; class Aves; order Passeriformes; family Corvidae; genus Cnemophilus; species Cnemophilus loriae. The sequence goes on from VZTF01000151.1 coordinate 295,381, forward strand.
AATTTTTTGATGCATGAGATAGTGAGCAAGCTTCTTCCAGGATGAAGACACCCCCATTAAAATTTTTAACTGTGTTACACATTAAGGACAGATGTTAAAGAACAGTACAGGCTGTAGTCTACCGTGAGTAGGTAGTTTGTATTGTGGATTCTACACACTGGCCAGCAGGCCAGCAGATATTTTTCCAGTTCTTTTTTCCCCCCTATGTAGATGTTTCATGCATAACATTTGCCTCCCATTCTGATCTTTCAGAAACAACTAAGAATATCTTTGATGTGAAGACCCTGTCTGTGTTTTTTTCCCCCATTTTATATTTATGGGATAAGCTGGAAGTTTGAAAAGCTATTTTAGTCATGACAACTATCTTACCGTATTTCCAGTACCAAATGCAGAATATTTCTTCTCAGACAAGAGCATCTCTGGCTGCTATTTTTATTATCTAGGCTCCACTCACTAATACACAAATGGTTAAAAATGTGTTCCTTATCTGACCCCTTTTGCTTACATTATTGTGTGGAGGATACCATAAAACTGGTTTCAACACTTGAGGATATCTACTAGGATTATCCTGTTACCACCGTCTGCCTTCATGGTTACATTAACAGCAACCTAATACCTTACCTAGAGATTATCCCATCCACTACTGAGATGGTATCCATTAGAATCATGCAATCTGTCTCTGTCCATAGTATTTGTGTACTCCACTGAGTACACGCTCTTTCTCTTTAGACTAGTCGTAAAATTATTTACAAAGAAAAGAAGATATATTGGTATAAAGAGACCTTAAACTTTAGAAAACATAGTTTTCAGGTTCCTGGGAAAAGGAGGCATTCCTTACAGAATTGCCACTAGAAATGGAGAAAAAGGAGAAAACTAATGATATTGACCAATAAATAATTGCTATCACTTTTTCCTATCAAAATGTATTTCACTGAGTTAATAGAACTACAAGAGAATAATTAAGTAAAAAAAACCCTCAAGGTTCGTAATGGCATAAAAGCTTGTATAATCACGAAGTAAAATGGTCTCATCATTACAGGAGCACATGTAAAAACACCCTTTAAAGCATTTTCACTTTCATGAAGGTGTACCTAAGTCCAGAAACAGGAAACACAAAATATTTACATTTTAGAAAGTAGCTAAAAACTATGATATTTTATTGAACTCCTTCCATACAGGATATAAATAAGCAATACTACTAAAAAAAAAAAAGAGCAGAAGCAGGAGACGTGTTTTTTCTCTCAGCTATGCAACGGCACAGACGTGCCTTAGAAGCCCATAGGAGAAATGTCCGAGGGGGTTGGCTGAAGCAGAAGCCCTGCAACAAGTACACAGATCAAAAATTCAAACATTATAGATAATTAGGTGGTGTTGAACAACTGAATTGTAGCCAAATCTAGCTGTCTGTGGTGTGTTAAAGGGGGTATGAAACACCCGTCTGTCTATTGAGTACCAGGTTTGGAATGGTGATGGTTCTGAAAAAGAAAAAAAAAATTCATGTTGGTCCTTACCTTCCTCCTCCATCTTTGAAGTCTGCATTCCTACTCAGTGCCTGTTGCAACCATCTCCAGTTTCACTATACTGTGCTCTAATTTTCTCTCCCATATCTGAGCCATCCACACAGAGAACAGTTATGGTCAGGATGTCACACTTAGGGAGTGTAGCAGCTGTGCAGATCTACCATTTCTTTTAGCATCTGCAAGGGGCAGAGCACAGGGCATGGGGTGGACTGCCTGTTCTGGCAAACACCTCTAAGAACACAGCAGCTGCCTCTGTTCTGAGCTCATGTTGAATCATGATGCCTCTCTAAATTCCTGCATGGGTAGGGTAGTTTTTCTTCATCCCCCAACACTGAGTTACAGTCGGAGGCCATGGTTTCGCTCTAAACAAGCAACCTTTACATTCCTTTTCTTCTGCAAACAATCAACAGAAATCTAAACATGTGCATAACAGAATATAGTAAGAACAGAGATCCAAATTTAGAAGTCATGCTTTTGGGATTTCAAAGCTGCTTCAAGTGCTGTTAGTACTTTTGGCAGCCCAGATTTATGTTAATTACATGAGGGTTGCTGGAGATGTCTCTTAGTGTCTGGACATTTTTGCTTGTACACTGTCTGTCTTGGTTTCCTGCACGCCACAGTCTTCAACCGAATGTCAAATTTTTGCTGCAGCACTGAAATCATAATTCTGCACAAATTCTAAGGGGCTGGAAAGAGCCGTATTGCATAGCTTAGGTTTCTGCAGCAGTATGGACTCTGTATTAAAAACCATTTAACATGTGACTACTGCTGAAGGAAGAAGGCACAGCTGGCAGCTGCGTGGATGAGCAAGCACATTGAATGAGGACATTTTTCAAGCACTGGTTGGGGAGTGAGAAAAATATGCAAATAATTTCTTTGGCAGTGTTTATTTATTTATTTTGGAACTCACCCTATTGTTTATCATCATGATAGTTTTTGACAGATCATGTGTTGCGGTTACTTTGTATTTCAGAGGCGGATGTTCTGATATAAGGGATTTTGCCCACCCCACTTATTAATAGCAAGGGGTAATAAACTTCCATAACTGCACAGTTAATCATATCATATCGTATGTTACGCCTTGTCTAGGGTGAATATTTTCATCCCTGAAAAGATAGATAATAAATAGACAATAACTTACGGCAATTTGTGACAGCCAGAACGTCTTTGCCAGGAAATGTGATGACTAAGCTGAGCAGACCACTTGGACTGTGCTATCCAAAGCCACCTGATTACTGAATGTGTTTGAATAAAAGTTTGTGAATACCCAATCAGTGCAGTCATTCTCCCCCTGTAATGAAACGTGGGAAATGAAAAGTCCATTGCATTTCTATGCAAACCATCTCCTTCTTGTCCCGGGTGTTTTACTTCACTCAGTCACATATGGCACCAAGGACAACTGATCAAAGAGATGTAGCAAAAAATCTGCTTCAGTCACAGTATCAGCCTTGTGATGTCCAAGCCTTGTATGAAATTTTGCATATATTTTTACGGAAGCTCGTGCTTCCAGGAAAACTTAACAGGAGAAGGTGATGATCTATGGATCTTGGCCTTTTTCACACTACCATTCCCTTAAGGTCTGTGGTGACAGCAGGCAACCACTGGCTACACAGAAAAGCAGTCTCAGGGCAGGAGTCAGGGTAGCAAAATAGCATTGCTATATTCTGAGTCCAAACAGGGAAGGCACTAGTGTCCAGTTAGCAGAGCTTGGTTAAAAGAAGGCATGAAGGCAAGATGGAAAACTCTCATTTGGCTAGAAGCTGGCTCAGAGATTCTCAATAGCTCCACAGAAAACTGAACTCTTTTGGGATGCAAGGGCCAGGAGAAGGGTGGGAACGCTTGCAGTGAAAATGAGGCAGAGAGGGGAAAAGAGCAGAATTAAATGAAGAGCCAAGAGGAAAACCCTGGAAAGTTAAGGTAGTTGTGTTTTTTTCCTTGGGGGCTGGAGGGGGGGAGGTTATTTTGTTTTGTTTTGTTTTGTTTTGTTTTGTTTTGTGTTTTGCTCCTGCCCAAGTAGGTTGTCTTCTTTGGACAAACTGCTTCTATGGCAGGGAATGCCTTACTTGTGTATGAAATACCATCCCTCAGCAGCATAGGCTCACCAGGAAAGGGAAAAGTAGACAGAATGCCCATGACTACTTGCAGTCTCCAGGAACTGCCTACTTTGCCATGTTTACAGCTGACCCTCTTACACTATGGGGAGTTTATACCATACCTTAACTATACAAAGCACTGCTTTCTACTGATGACATGCCTTCTTCAATTTAACCTGGCGGAACTAACTGTCTTAAAATTCTTCTGGCTGCAAAAAATACTGTCTGTGGCTGTCTGTGGCAGCTCATTGGAATATTCTCTTTACTCTTTAAGTACTACCTGGGGTGTTGGAAGCAGATCTGAAAGAGCTAGTGCTAGTAACCCCAGCAGATGCCTGAAGCACAGCGTATTCATAAGCTGAAGTTGCCCTTCCGCTAGTTCATGTGCACACCTGGAAAGGGGCATATTTTCCAGCAGGGGAACTCCCATCTGCTCTGCCCTTCAGGTCCCATTTCTCTAAGGCAGCTAAGGAAATCACTTCCAAGGAATAATACATTAGCATGTGTTTTTAACCTGGAACAGATCTAGATCTGCTAGTAGGCATATTATGAAACTCATGTGTGTGTGTGTAAGCAGTTCTCTGGATGTAATTTGTACAAGCAAAGCCATGGCTTGATTCTTCAGTTATGAGCCTTTGGTTCTTGGACTACAACTGGCCAGGATGAATTTATAGAGGTGGCTGAGGGTACTGAACCCACTCTCTTCATTCACACTGCACCTTGCAGTGAGTACTCCCGCCCTCATGGTGCCAGAACTGGGCTGCACCCTGCCCTTCATCTCGCTCCCCTTGAAGCTCCATGGAGCCCTCTGTTTGCTCCATGCTTATTTGTACGAGACCTCATTGTTCAGTGATTTCAAAAATATGGTCTGGATGCTTGTAATAATACCAGGTGCATTTATTTATACACAAAACTCTTTACAAAAACAGAGGGTTAAGAACCATATCACTAGCTCCCATTAAAAGTGGAATCCAGCTACCACCTAACTAATTAATATAATTTTTAAAAAAAAGCCTATTTCTTTACTTTTACAAAAAATTAGGATGTTTGAAAATTAACAGTTAAGTCTACTTCCTCTCTGAATGTATCTCTTTGTGACAGTCTCCCAACACCTGTCTCAGAGTGGCCTCCTCCCATCATCAGTCTGCAAAAATATATGCAAGGGTCAAAACAACGAATTGCTAGGAGATTGCTGGAAATAGAGCGTTTAAATAGGAAATGGGGTTTTCCAATCTGTGTTTGCCCTAGTCCCTGTAAGGGAGGAAGGTTTTATAGTGGTGAAAGCTGAAGTCAGTAGAACCTTGCCATGTGGCCTCTCTCTGAACTGGAGACAAGAGGGGTGAAAATAAAGCAGTTGCATAGAAATTGCAGTACAGAAATTACACGTGAATTGTATTGCTGTTAAGTAAATTGGGCAGCATTGCCACAGTGTGTTTGCAATGTTGACTCTCAGTCTGTGGTGCAGAGCAGGATACCCACGTAGCTGACTTCTCCTGCCCGGCTGTGGGCAGAGCTCATCCAGCTCATACAACAAATGGCAGAAAACAAGTATAAGCACTGGCTGCTAGAGGGGAAGGATGAAATATTCCCTGGCCAAGACATTTTCATGAACAAACAGGTGAACAGAGTCAGGGGATCCTTTAATTGTTCCTTTTTGGTTTTTTCAGAATGAATCAATTGTTCCTGGCCAGCTACAGATGCTGTCTTGAGGCACTGTGCTGTGGCAGACAACCAAAAGTTTTGAAAGCGTTAGTGGGAAGTGATGCTTTTCTGAAAATATGCATGGAAGTGAAAAGAATAAGCAATATTTTTTTGGCTATGAAAGCTGACTTGAAAAAGTCTTAGAATCTTGGAAAAGATTGGGAAACTACATGTCTTAAAAGCTGCTGGAGTTGGTATATCAGGGGAAGTGAGTAGAACAGTCTCTGGAGGGACATTACAGACAAAGAGAATTACAAAGTTTAGTACTATCAGTCTCTTGCATCTTTAGTCCAACACTGACTTCCCCCACTAGTTTGCTACGTACCTCATCCACCATTCTGTACCATGATGAAGACCGTCACATCTTTTTAGGCAGCAGTTGCAACAAAGGACACCGAGCTTGATAAAGACTAATGGAGTCCAGTTAGTGCCTCAGGCTGTTTGAACAGCATACTGAACTATTGTCCCTGCAAACCCCAGCATTTGTAATTTGTCAGGTGTGCCCCTATGCAGCTTTATTCAACATGCATGAGAGATATCTCAAACATGTCCTGAAGAACAAAAAAATACTGAATATGCTTACCCCTATAAAGAACTTTTGTATAATTATTATGTGTTCAATTATTTTAAAATAAAGAATATCCTCAAGTAAAGCCTTTAAATTATATGTTTCCTTATTAACTGGTTTATCATACAGTAATTCTACAGCTCACATTAAATGCATTTTGTAAACATTCTTGCAATGCTTATACAAAAATAAGACTACAAATGATGACTGGGTAATTTATGAGTATGGAATATCTCAGAATGAGTAATAGTTTAGCTTCTTAAGGCCTCGTGCTCACAAAATCTAATGTTACATATTTCAGCGGGTTTCATCCTTCTCTAGTGTCAATGGATGATGCGTAAGCCAAATGAAATCTACACCCTCTAACCTTGTTGAACAAACTCTACTATAAATCTTCTCATAAAGTAATAGATTCTTTTCTTTCTACAGATATGGAAAGAGAAAGAGGAAAGTAAAGGAGAGGGAAGTAAAGCAAATTTGTGCAGAAACAAATATGAATGTTCCATCTGTCATTCAGAAACCACTAACTTCAAAATATACTATGTTGCTGTTTCTGAGCATATTTTGCAGCCCTAGATTGTAGCGAGATATGTTATGATCTGTTCTCTGACAGTTTTTATGTTTCAGCCACATAAAAATATATTTTTTCTCATTATATGACATTTATATTATTATATTTCTATTAGTAGTACTGATATTGCCATTATAATGTCTTTTTTTCCCTTACATTTCTGTTAAATGATATCTAACTTTGGCCTTGAGGAATTCCGTAGTTTGACCCACTGAGAGACTGTGTTGTCATAGACTAACATTTAGATGTCACAGGTCTCCAAAATTCCGTCTTAGCTGTTGCCTGAGCAGATTTAATGGAAAAAACCATAAATTTATGTTTAAGCCTTTCAGCTGAACTGGTGGGAAAATCCTGAAGTTAAAAGTGCATGGCAGAATCAGTGTCACAAAATATTTTTATGTGGGTGTCACTGTGTTTTGGAGTTATTTATGCATTCATTTCTAGTTGATGTTTCTTGCTAATGGCATCAATCCCAAACATGATTTTTCACAAGATCATTTAAAGTTTGAGGAAAACTCTTTAAAACCTTCCATTAAAAAGTCTTTAAAAATTAGTTTTTCTGAATTTCTTTTGGATATCTGAGAAAAATGAATCAACTAACTCTTTGTTCATGTAACTTTTGATTCCTTCAAAAAAGTTCTATAGGTTTGTTAGACATCATGATCCTTCACAAAAAACGTTTTCCCCAATATTTCATGTTTATCCACATGCCCAATAATCTGAGGCCCATCTGCTATTTAATTACTTTTCCTATCCTTTATCAATCACTGATTTTATCAATAGTTTTAGATTATTGATAGAAAGACTAAGTAGGAAGGAATAAGAACTGATCAATAATATTTCCCATGTCATATTTTTACTGAACAGTTAGAAAGATTTTTTATTTTTTAAATGAAGGTTACTTATACTTCATTATTAATTTGACTTCTTCATTAAGATATGTAGCATTTGGTCAACAGGAAAACAATCCTTCACTATACTGCTTTAAGTTCTCCTCCACTACATTGTTGTTCTTTTGTGTGTGTGTGTGTGTGTGTTTGGTTGGTTCTGGGTTTCATTTTTTGCTTTGTTGTTGTTGTTGTTGTTGTTGTAAAAGATGCCTTATGGAAAAATGTATAAAGCAAGTTTCTGTAAATCTTTATTCAGTAGGATCAGTTATATTACTCTTCCTAATTATTTTTTAAATCGTATCATGCTGAGTACTTGATTAATCTGTGGCCAGTGTCAGGTTAGAGGGCCTGTAATAGCTACGATCTTCCTGTTTATTTTTCCAAAATATGGACACAATAACATGTCCGTTTTGGGGAACATTCCCAAATTCCTAGAAAAACAGCCTTAATAATCTAAGGTGTTGTTTCATAAGTTCTTTTAAAAAAAAGCATATTTTCTAGAGGTAATGATTTGAAAATGTCTAGCTTTAACAGATATTGTATAATATCCAGGTAACAAATTTTCCATCAGAAAGCGTTTCATCATCATAACACTGTCTACCTATATAACCTGGTTTTCTTCCAAACAGAGTTTTGCCTTCTTGCATTAATTCTTGGCAATTCTACAATTTCTATTTCTCAAGATTTATTTTTTTTTTCATAATATTCCAAGTATACTGCCTAATTGGCAATCAAGTAATAGCCCAATGGGACTGTGCTTTAATTTAAAGAATCCTTCAGATGCAAATATTCTCATCACATTTATGTCTAGTGACAAAGTACAAAAGAGGGAAGCTAACATTTCCAAGCCCTGAAAGACTCATGTGAACATGATTTTTGATATTTAGGGAAAAATGATATTCAGAGATCAAGAATATAATTGCTTCCGGATTCAAACAAGGCAGCGTAACAAAGTAACATCTTGTCTGTCAGGAAATAACAACAAATACTGAAAATGGTGCTTTGACCAGATCTGGTGATTGCAAGCAGACAAAAGACAGCTTAATGCTGTCCTGGAATATTCTCTGTGTCTTTGTCCTAGGGTTCCTGGAAGTGACTCAGGTGCCTAAACAAAGAGACCTGATATATATAGAAGTCCTATGCAAGGGTGTCAGATGTGACATGAGACCCATAGAAGACCCATACACTTCTGGAGCAGCAACTGAAGACTGAATAGGATGATGGAAATCATCCAAAATGGGCCATGTTTAGACACACGTGCATTGCTGCCCTTTTGCCAGGCTGGGAAAGATGACTTAAATTGATGTGTCAGTGGCATATATTAATTGTGTTTTTCTTGGCTTTATTTGTTCTTAACATCTCGAGTTCTCTTAACTCAGAAGAGCAGACAAAACTTAGAACAGAAGATACAAAGCAGTGCATTTTACTAGGTACCTACAGAAGTCATGTCGCAAGCATCTTAAATATGTAAAATGTTTGAAAACTTTTTATCCTAAATGCTATTTATAAAATAAGTCACTAAAATGTTAAAACACATGCTGATCAAAGACTCTCAGAAAAGAATAGTAGACTCTCATCCTTCTACCAACTCACATTTAATCTATAATGTGGAGTAAATAATTTCATATGTTTGCAGACCCATTGACCTACTTGCAAACTCAGGCTAGCTGTATTTGCCACTTCTGCAGAAGCCTTTTGGCTGCCTATGGACAAAAGAGGCTATCCATAACAAATAGTATTTTAGTTTATGGAAAAGAATTTGAGGTAGAGAAACACTGAGTAATTTATGAAAAGTTGTAGTTAGTTCTTCTAGAGGCAGAGAATTTACTGTCAACACATCAAGACTCTGAATCTATAATTTCTTTAGCAAAAATGTGCGGTGTATACAGCCTAAAGTGAAATTAAATATTCAGCGATGTTTAACTTCTCAACAGTCAAAAAAGTGATTTATTTTAAACCAATATGGCTAAGGTATATGCTAGTTAAAGTAAGATAATACAATTGGGATGCTTGTGCATCTTGAAAACTAATTTCTTTTGTATTTGAACTTTTTTGCCATGGTTATGACACACCTTCTGACGGATCTGTGACCATTAGCAAGTGCACAATGCCATATGTCCTCATGCACATGGCTCCGATTCAAAAAAGGAAATAAGAAAAGTCTGAAGGACATGCATTCTGAAATGAAACAGGCAATTCTCACAAGATGTCTGTCCATATTTTTCACATCCAAAACATTTGTACAGTTCAGAAGCCTTCACGCTTATATCCAGAGCTGCAAACCGAGACTTCAAGATTTTTGAAATTTGGCCATCTTTACTTAGTAAGCTTCAATCATGAACGTTTTAGTACTGACTTCCTGTTTTGTTTGAATAGCAAAGACATATGTTATTCTTCTTACATGGCCCTTTAAGCCATCTGTCCATGAAAAAAGGACACACAAGTAGAATCTTCACAAACCTGTGAGTGAAATATTTTTCCTTAGCATTTAGGATTTACTTAAAAAATGTTGTGTTCTATTCCACAAGAAACAGGATTCCTCCACTCTGTGATACTTTGGCATAAGGACTGACCTTGATCCTGAAGGTGTGCCTCAAGCAATATCTCCACTCTGTCAGGATTTTTATGCCTCGTAGTTTTTAAGGAATATTATTGAAATAGTTACCTTTTATTATATTTCATGCACTGAGAGAATGTTAGGATACAGATACTACCTTGTATCTTTGGAAAGCACTCAGAACTGCAGACTTATAAAACATGCTGGCTTTCCTAGTTACCATAGTGTTTATCTAATTCAAATAACAAAGTTTGAAAACCTTTAATAACACCAAAAAAGAAAGAAGAAGAGAAAAGCAAGAACCTCTGATAAAAGGATTTCGAGTCTGCTATAATAGTACAACTCAAACCAAATTGTTTTAATTCAAGTATTTAGAATGCAGTAACACATTTCAAAACCATAATGTGTTTGTAGATAACCCAATTTCTTTATGCATAGAAATCTCAAAAGAGAGATGTGAGTTTGTTACTTAGTTTTGATCATTTATTTTGTATAAGTAATGACTATAACCTAAAATACAGTGTGGGTTTGGTTTTTTTTCTAATTTCAGTAAAATATCTTCTATTCCATGTTTAGCACATGAAAAGACAGACTTTTTTTTGAAACAAATGCGGAAGGTCTTACAGTAAGTGGATTTAATTTAAGTACAGTACAGTGACAGCAGAGCCTGGATCTAGAGCAGACTGGGTACTCCCCCCCAACATCCCTTGATGAAGCCTAAACAGGGCAATGGGATGCCTCTGGAACAGTAGATCTGAGGAGGATCCTTTCCAACAGGGCAGAACTCTGTCTCTGCTCTGTGTTCCACCATGCAGAAGCCTTCGCATGGGTCTCATGGCAGAAATCTGCAGGGAATACCTTTCGTACCCACCTTTTAATCTTTAAAGGTGAAAACAACAATCCGTCTCCCATTTGCTCTCCCATTAAACTCCCACAGGTTTGTATGGAATATTCTGAAAGGCTTAATTTTGTCCCAAAGTCAAACAGGAGAAAAAGGGAAGAGTGGGGTGTTTTCCTTGTTTTTTCTTGGGGTAGAGATTTTTCTTCCCCACCAAAATTTTCAGACATGCTCGATAGCTGTGAAGTGAAGGTGCTTCTGGGAGAGGCCAGGAGGCACATAAGCCAGATGGCCTGTTAAAAAGAAAAAGACTGGGATATGGGGCATACTCCTTGGCCGGAGTATAATCAGCAGTAGAAGACAGAAGGAAGTACACCTCTCTCTATTGGATCATGTATCTGGAAGTGAACTTTTTCCAAGGGTTTACACACCCTAGTGCATGGCTGTGTCCATCAGAGGGTCTGCCTCCCAGGCTTTCTCAAGCATCTGGGAGCTGAGAGGAGAGAGAGAAAACTGCATGTCACACATTCAAAGGTAGAACAAAATAAAAGACCAAAGATGGCATATGTGGTTATTCTACCCTACAGAAACCTACTCTAAGGTTTTCCTGCTCCTAAAGACACCTTGGACGGTGAATCTCTTCCAAGCACAAATCCATAAGCACTGTGGTAATGGATGAGTGGAATTTCTTTCCAGCTCCCCTGCGTCCAGTTCAAAGTCTGACTGAATGGAAGTTCTCCTTAAAAAAGGAGAAAAACAATGACGATTTGAAGGAGGTGAGGGTGGAAGGGGGGAATTGCTTCCCTGCAGCCCAAAGCTGTGATGCACGGAAGTTATTCCACTGTAACAAACCACTACAGAGCTCTCTGGCGTAGAGGCTCTGTGAGATGCAGAGACATAATAACAGTCTGACTCTCAATGTACTTCTCCCAGCTTCCTCTCTGCACCCTTTAGGAATGACAAAAACTGTGTGATAAAATTCATGGACACACAGAATTAGAGGCTTCGTCTGCAATTTGCCCCATGGCACCCTCTTGTCCTCTGGATCCTTATGCCATGAGATTTAGTATTTGGCATAAAAAGATTTAAGGTTTGGGGGGAGTTTACTTGGACTTGTTTAACAGACATTTTTAAAGCTTCAGGCAGTAAATATAGACTCATTTGGAATGTTTATACGCCTGGAGTTTGAGAAAGAACTGTATCAACTGAAAAAATACATAAAAAAACATTATTAAAATATGTATTTACATAAAGAGCAAGTTTGTTCCTGTCTGGGTACTTGGTTACCTGCACACGGAAAAGACCACTTTAAAGTAAACAAATGAGTATTTTAGTTAAATGATCACACTCAGAAATGTAGGAGAATAACTTGACAGCTAGGATACCCCCTGCAAAATTGCTCATAGCATTGCTCCTGGCTGCTGACTCTGACTTCTCCCACACTCTGACTGTAGTAGAAGGAAGTATAGACTCCAGACATGACTATCGTAGAGCTTTTCTTCTTCATTTTTTCCTAATGACTGTGATAGGCTGAACCACAGTCTTGCGCAAGTAACGGCATTGTTACTCCAAGTGTAAAATATCAGAGGATAAAGAAGAAACTCCTATACTGTTAAGCTTCTAAATGCAAATTAAAACAAAGTTACTGTACTTTCTGCAGAGAAATAAATGCCTAAGAACAAGTCACTTCTGCTTTTCCACCTATTATTTTGCGAGGCTGACTCAGAGCTCCCACAGAGTGCCAAGATGGACTTGAATCACGAGTACATGGAAGAAAGGTGGGAAGTTCTCTGTGAAGATTTAGGCTTAATTTAGGAGCTTCCTGTTCTTCAAACCACCAATTCCTACCTCTGTTTGCCCTCTTGACACATTACAGGGTAGCATAATGTTCATCTGGTGCATCCGTATGTACAACAGAGATGATTACATAGGTCCAAGTCCTACAATTGAGCCTATCTGGACTGTTTGTATTGGAACAGCTATGTCAATTTGTAATGTCAGGTCAATAATTATGGGAGTGTTCCAACTCTTTGCACTGAATAAGACATCTTTAATTAATGTTAAACATGAAGACATCATCTTTACAGTCTAAAATTTGTCCTTAGCTTTTGCATATAGTAAATAGCTTTATAGCTATTTTTTGCTATTCTACCAGCCTCCACAGAAGTATTCCTTACAATGCTTTGATTGCAATTGCTTTTATTGTGAGACTTGCAAAACCAGGATCTATAGAAAATTATTAAAATAAATAAGTTATCATGCAGCTCTACCGTTCAGTCACATAAGAAAATTTTCCGACAAAAAACCCTATTTTTCCACAACTGAGGATCAAACGAGGATATTCACCATCACTCAAAGAAGCTTTCCTACATGAAAGCAATGTTCTCCTATCCGAGAGGAGAGTACCCATCATCAAGACTCTCATTTTTACCCATGATGGGGGTCATCTTGGAGCACCAGGAGAATTCAACTGCAGGGCACAGTGGAAAACTACAGCAAAGTGACTCTGTGCATGAATACCTTGCACTGGAGCACAGTCCAGTGTGGCACCGTCAGGTAGGCATCTTCATCCCTGTGGACAGGCTAAAACAAACCAGACCACTGTGAATATCCTGTTCCCAATCCAGATATATTGGTGAATGGATAAATGCTCTGACTGCTAAACTACACTCTTTGCTGGAGTTACCCCTTTAGTATTTGGTCATGAGAATGATCACCTTCAGTCTGAGTAGGTGGAAGAGAAATTTCTGAGACATTCCTCAGCTCCTTCAAGCAGATTCACACAGGTTATGGCACAAAACCATATTAATTGTTTAAATAATATGTCTGATTTTCCTTCAGATTAACTGGCAAAGATCTACATGATTTGCTCCAGCATTTGACTGTCAATGTTGGTAACTTCCTGGTGGAAGATACAGTTTGGGATCATAATGGTTTGCATTCTTACAGCTGGATGGGGAAGGTGAAGACTGAAATCAAAGAGTAATTTTGTAGACACGAGTAGGAACTACTGTCCAAAGCATGCATCTCCACACTGTGTGATGGAGAGTGGCAGAGAGGATCTTAATCTAACCCTAACAGAGCTGGCACATGCACAGAGCACAGTGAGTTGCAAGCAATAACTCAACTTTGAGGCTTAGTACTTGCACAGGAACCACTTCAAAACCAGAAATGGAGCCACAGAAAACAAATGCAAGCCTGTTTTACCATCACGGGGCCCTACCTTTCCAAGCTAGTTAAAAATCCTGATATGGTTTTGCTAAGAAAGTACATTTACACATTCAAGTGTACTACATTTTATATGCATACTTATTATATTTTCAGATATATCGTCTGCTTTTTAGATCAATGCATAAAGCAACAAAATCTTTATAGTAAAAAGACAGCAAAAATCTGGGGTTTCTGTTTCCATCTCAGCACTACAGGTATGTTTATATATTTGGCTTTTTTGGGGGGGCTGCTTTTTTAATTTTTTAAAATTGCTTTACATGTATGATACAAGTTTTATTTACTGACCAGAAGCATATCTTAATTAAATGATATTAATAAAAGCAGAAAAACTCCACAAGTAAAATATGTAATTCTTTGATATTAAATGAATGCATTAGATTTCCTGCTTTTCTGCTACAGTCCAAGTAGAATACTGTTTGATCACTAATAAAATACAATAACCATTCTACTCTTGAGATAAGCCTGAGAAATCACTTGCTGTTATGGGCCAAGTTACTCTGTTAATCCATACTCGTGGGATTAACAGCGATTATATCCTTTGGGAAATCATGCAGCTTTCTAAATATATTTCTAGTTTTCTTCAGAAGTACTGGTAGCAAAACAAGAAGTGAATGGAATATAGAGAATGATTTCCCATGGTCTTTGAAAATCAATTAATCTAATTGTATTAAATTTACATAACTCCTAGGCCTTTTGCTTAAAAAGTGGGCTTCTTTTAATCCATCTGTCATACTTTATTCTACTACAGGATAGAAATCACAACATGCTTCAGAGAGTTAATCATTAAAGACTATGAATTGCAGTTTTATGCACAAAAGGACAGAGGCACTGGCACAAATACACATTATATCATCTTATCTCACTATCTGCTACACACTTAACCACCTTTGATCTTATCTAATAATAGATATATTGCTGAAATAATCACCATTTAAATATATTAGGTTGTTTGACATAGGTACTACACACAAGGAAAATCAATAATGATTATACAATCACTAGATACAATGTAAACGGCATACCGCAAATGTCTTTACAGGGTTAGATAACATCACAGAAATCCTAATGAACGTCAATAGCCATTAGTTTTTAGAAGCAGCACTTGAACTTTTGGGATTTTTTTATAGTAACTAGTCCAACCTTAGGTGCAAGACTTTAAAACAAATGAAGATCAAAGAAAGAATGACAAGTAGATTTGACAAATACATCTTTGGGACTGGTCAATATTTGCTGCTCTTTTGAAAAACTAGTAAATATATATTCATCTCCTGTAGTAAGTGGAATCTATGCTAGCAAGATTACCCAGAACCTTCAGGTGAAAGCATTATTTTCACTTTTTTTGCCGTGATAACTGAGCTAATAACCACCACCTGTTAACTCTCACCATTTGAAGGCAGGTCATAAGAGGTAAGGTCAGTACAAGGAATTCCTTAGCAGGGCTTTATTCCACAAGATAAAATTTCAACCACACAAAATGACAACAACGTGTACAACCACTATTAAATGCATGTTCAAAATCAGAATGCAGTTTGTGAACAATGCTTTCTTCAGATAAGCCCCTCTGAAATTGACACTCTAATATTCTAGTTATACTTTCTGAAACTGCATTCCTGTATAATTTCTGTCTGTGTCTATTTGGCAGGAATTAATATTAAAGTGAAATATGATATCTGGATTTGAAAGGTGCAAAAATTAATC
This sequence comes from Cnemophilus loriae, assembly GCA_013397755.1. Lineage (NCBI taxonomy): Eukaryota > Metazoa > Chordata > Aves > Passeriformes > Corvidae > Cnemophilus > Cnemophilus loriae. The sequence continues at coordinate 311,048 of VZTF01000151.1, forward strand.
CTTTTGTATGGAAACTGCAGTGGTCATTAGAGAAATAGACAAGTTTTTGTCAGAAGTTGAAAATTAAAAGGGTTTCCCATATTTTGGAATAGCAAGAACACCAGGACTTTCAGCAAAAGGTGCAGCATCCACTTTTAATCAAAGATGAGAGCAGTTTGATCTCTACACAAGTCAATTGGTAGTTCTTGGTACTTTCCAGATGTAAAAGAAAGTGCCCAATATAATTACACTGACATAAAGGTCCTGCTGCTATCCTTGCCAGTAAGATATAGAAAAGATTTTGTAGATAAGCAGGCTTTGAAAACAGTTGCAGAGCTGTAAAGCAATTTTGTCTCAATTAAATGCTATTTTAAGCAATATTCAGAAGGCAATACAGTGATAATTTCATATCTCCAAGGCTTTGGGTCAAAAAATTTTCAAATCTCAATTTATAAATAAACACCAGAAGAGGATTAAAAAAGTTTCTCAAAAATGTAACCCACTCATAGACGTCTTCTTATAAAATTAAAAGATTTTGGAGGTATAGAACCAACAGTTTATTACCCTTATCTTCTATTCACTCTAACATGGCTGTCAAATTTACTGTTTAAGCTTTTCTTTGTAATCACACTATTACGCACTTCATCACCTTCCCCACCCCCATCATTCGAACTAATGGTTTTAAAGGGAAAGGAAATTACTTGTCTTCACTGCCAGCACTTGACACTTTTATGGGTCATTTGTAATGAAGCTATTCTTCGGTTTTAATGGAGACCTTGATTTGGACCAGTGTGAATAATTGTCAAAAGGTGATTAATTAAATAATCACCACTACCCTGTAAAATGGATCAACATATTACATTACACTGATCCAAAAGTTATTTTATTCCTGCATTAGACTTCAAATTCTATGCATTTAAACAAGCCTTAAACTGGGCAATATAATTTACTACACATTAATTATACATATCATGTGGTTAAAGTATGGAAAAGTGTTTTACACCTTTTTTAACTCTGCAAAATATGCTGCCAAGGCTTATTATAATGAAAGATTCTTTGGGGGAATAATATTATTGACTGACAATACACACACACACACACATGCACATATATAAAGTAAGTAATGTTCTCTACATAAATGTAACATTGAGAAAGATCCTTGTGTTTTAGAAACACACAGTTTTAGGCGAAACATATATTTAAAAAAACCTCACACAACTTCACATTTAGTTACATCTTGACAAGAGACAAGCACATGGTTAATAGCCTGTACAAGAGATGGATAGATATGTACTGTTAAATTGTGAAATATTGTTCTTCAGTTTAGACAGTCCTGTGCAGGTTCACGTACTGCTAACTTTTCCAAGTAATAAACTTTGTTGGAGCTATGGCTTTTGTTATAGCTTATTGCCTTCTGTTCCTTCTAGACAGCCGAAATCTCATTAGCAGTATTTATAATTTGCTATTGGTCTATATAAATGAAATGTCAGGATTCTGAATCCCAATTTTTGACACTAAATAAGATAAGACAAGACAGTGTATTTGTTGCTGAACCTTTCCAGAAGAAATTAAGCTTAAAAGTATTGCTGCTTAAGGTATAAAGAGGCACCAAGCAAAGTGCATGTATAAATAGTCATTGTGGGAAACTGGAGAGAGAGAATTTTTTTTAAGCACATTTTTGCACTTGTTCCAGTGTCTACAAAATACTTCAACAGACTGACAAGAGAGCCACATTTCAGGCAAACATTAAATAGCACCAACATGTTAAATGATGATAGAAAAGGCAACAGTTCACAGAAATATGTAGGTGTCTGCTGTACACAAAAGGCAAAAAAGCTGTTTTGAACTGTGAAGACTATTTAAAGGTTTAGTGTACACCTTGGATTCCTGCTGCCTACATAAGTACAGAGACCTAAATCCACTGCATACTGGGACTAACTGATCAAAGCAGTAGTTAAATCTATCCATGGAAAATCTAAGTAGTCTTTAGAGGCAACTCTTTGAATGCAGATTAGTGATTTCATTGAAGTAGTCAATCAACTGCTTTTTTCTGGTTGTTAAAATGTCACTGAGTGAACAGAGCAGTTAAAAAAAAATGATGAGCAAAAAATAGTATTTCAACTTGAACGAACTTGCTATTCGTAGACTGGATCACATGAATCTGCTTCAGTCAAGATCATTTCAGAGGTAGCTACAGGAATGAATCCCACAAAGGGACTAAGTTTAATCATCCAATCCCAGACTGTATTGATTTTGGAACTACTTGCAATGACTATATAAATAAGCCATTTCTTTGCAACTGTATCTGGAGTCGGTCATGAACCCAAAACCTTCACAACCTGGTCCAAAGTGAATTATGCCCTGCAGAAATAAATTAATAAAACTAACACAGCCAGGCTTCTCTACCAACTTATTTTCACGTTTCAAGAGCTTAAAAATATAAAATCAATAATCATTTAGTCATAAGGGTAAATGAAGCGACATAACATCAAAGTATACCCTTTAGCCATTCAAGTCATTCTAGGTAATTTATCTCATCAAAAGGCACTGGTAATAATCCTTTCCACTCTGAGACAAGCCGCCACACAGCTGCTGTATTATCCTAGAGTAAACAAGTTTGGAGAAAATATTAAAAATCAATATCTGTTTCCTTCTATCAGGCCAGATGGCATCCATCATAAATCTGCCTTTGTAAGGAGTTCTTTAGATTTAGCAGCTAGAGTGTGAAAGACAACTGAATTAACAACATAAAACTAAGGACAGTTTAATAGGAATTGACAGCTGGATTTCCTTAAACTTACAATATTGAGGCAACTGAACAATTTGCTAAAATTCAACAGACATGGAAAACAATTGAGTACATTAATGTGCTATTTAAAGGAAGCTTTGACTGATGCTAGACACTCTGAACAGTTAACATTAACTTCACAGAATCCATAATGGCACAAACATGAAAGATTCCAAATTGTCATTTTTTGCATTCTTGTGGTTCTCATGCCACAAAACACAGCAATCACCTCTCCTTTGAGGGTCTGCCACACAGTCCTATTGCTGTCGGGCAGTATTTACAAAAAGTTTTGAAAAAGAGGAATCCTATTACAACATCCTTAACACAATAGTTGCAATTCTCAATCAGATTTTATACTAGTTGTTTAAAGCACTGCTGTACTGAAAAACAAATCTGCAAGTTCATCTCAGTCCTTTACATGCAGCTTTAATACTGATTGCACTGCCAAGAAGGCAAAACCTCCCTTCAAAGTTCAGCACAAACTAGGGCCTCAAAGTGAAAAAGACTGCTGTATAGACTGAAAAATTCCATGTTTTATATCCTGCTGAGGGATCTTTTCCAAAGAATTGTAGAAATAGATTTTCAGGTGTCCTTTTGTAAACCTGCAGAATGGGGTGCATCGTGCTGGAGTGGGCTCTTAAGCACTTCTAGTTCAGCCTGTACCAGCTCCCTGTTCCTGACATGTGGACTCCTCAGTCACCCTCTTTCATCCTCCCCTGCTGTTTTTACTTTAACAATCTTCTGTTCCTTGGATGCATCCAGAATGTGGGACTTCTAATCCTAGATTTCAAATGTGAAAAACCCAAAGAAAACCCATCCTGTCAGTGTTCAAGGTGACATCACTGCATGTGGGTTTTGGAGGGATTTGAGAATCTGTCTTCAAACAGAAACATTGCTGCAAGCTTACTTGCAGTGTGGCTAATCATCACACCATGATACAGTTTGATGCCAACTCAATTTCAAGGTTTGAAGCCAGAGGAATCTAGGTCTCTTCTGGTTCACACATGACACAGATATTTATTTGCTGAAGGGGCTTCAATTAGTCACTGACTCTAGTATAACTTACTTGTGACACTGTATTTTAAATTTCATGAGAAACATATGCTTTTTAATCAATCCATCATTTATTCTCAGTCATCTGTATTTTCCCAAAGTAGATGCACATTCATTTCTCTGTGTTGAAGAATGACTCAGATTTCAAAACAGTACGCTTCCTTATGCCTATATAGCCCCAGAGTGCAATAATTTACAGTCTTGCCAAATCTGTGGCCAGGAGCAGATGAATTATTTGTTGAGCTTTTTGTAGTTCTGTATTTGGCATTAGCTAATTGATAATTTCCATATTTCCAGTTCATTTACACAAAATTGTAAACATCAGGTGATAAGGCAACACATTTTCTCTCGAGAATACCTGAGAGAAGGCATAGCCTATACAAATCTTTCCAAACTTAGGGAGAATAAATGGGTGAATACTCAGGTACCGAGAGATACTCAGGTACCTTTTCTTAGGTACAGCAGATGTGATGGACAGAATGATCATTTGACTGATTGCCCAGAGGAACCACTGGCCCTCCTAGAGCAGCTTTGATAGAACTGTGATAAATTCTTCATTTTAAATAAGTTAAAAGCGTGAACTCTTCCAAAATAAAACACAGGGGTCCTGTGTCACACAAAGTACCATGCAATACAAACGCCAGTGGTCCTGTCTGCTATAAAATTGCCTGGCTGGCAGAAGGAGCAGCTATCACCCACCCTTTAGTCTCAGCTGCATATGACACAGCTTAACTTATTTGCAGGAGCCCATGGCTGGCTATCAAGTAGGCAATCATCCAGAGATATGAGACTTGGAGGGCTTCCAGATTTCAGGATTCTTCTCTTGCTCCCATGCTATCTTCTTTCCTTCTCACGAAGATTCCCTCTTCTCTCTGCTCACTGATCCTGTTATTGGGTTCAGAGCACCAGTGACTTTGTAGTGAAATTTGCTAGCATAATAAGTTTCAGTTAATAGTTGAGCTGGAGGGCAAAGAGAGTCTTATGATATGATAACATTTTCCTATGAAATTGCACCTACAAAGAGAGCTGGGACAGAAGTGCAAAGCTGTGGGAGGAGGGAATAAGTTTGAAGATGCACCCAAAGAAAGCAAAAGAAAAAAGAACCAACAACAAACTGGTCCTCCGAAAAAGCCAGAGTAGAGATTGGCAAGATGAGTTAGACGTTTAGCACAGATGTAGATATGTTTCTGGGAATAGGATCTGGGTATCAGATGACTGGAAAGGTCTGCTTACCCTATAGTATCCAGGTGATTTGAGGCAGTGTTTCTTATGCATTTCCAGGCTCCCCTTTTCAAATTTGTATCAGTATTCTCATTCACATAAAAGAATACAGAATGGAGGACTGATTGTGCCAGAAAAGTCATTAGATTTAAGTTATTTTCCCTTCCCGCAGATCTTCCATGAGATAAGATGGTTATATTGAAGGTAATTATATAATATATGATCATTTAAATAATAAAGATGGTGAGACAAACATGTCTGTTATTTTCCCTCAAAAACTATAACCATTATACGTAGCTATATTTGTCAATGCTAAAGGCAAAGGAGTTAAGTTTTTATTAAGCAGAGTTCTATAATTACTCTGCCTATTTTATTTTCTCCAAGTAAGGTTATTATTGATGTTATCATTTGTATGAACATAATGTTAGACAAATAAAGGTAATTATTTCTGTAAGTATTGTCAGTATTAAACAATTTATTAAGTCAAGTAGAAAGATTAGGCAAAGTTTCTTCTAAAATACAATGCCTGAAATAATATTCTTTAGTATTTTTATATATTTTGACTTGCTTAATAGCACTGCTAACTTACACGGTCACAGTAGATACCAGCAGTTAAAAAAGTTTTTAGTGGCCCACTCTAGAGGGCCTAAAGTCATGGCTTAACATAGCAACTTACAAATGACTAGTCAGGCATCAAATGACTGCTTTAAAAAACCCCAAAATACTACTTGCTTTTGGAGCTAAGTTCAAATGGTGTGAACAGAGGCTGCAATATTTGGCAGAAATTAAAGAACTTTCTAGAAAAGAATCAGTAATCTACTGTAAAGGGATAATACCTACCCCATCTAATATTTGCTGTTGAGAACCTTTGGCATTTGCTTCTTTTTGTTTGATATGGACTGAAGTATAGGTACTGACTTCACCTGGACTTCAGAAAGTGAAGACACAGTAATCCAAGTTCGATAGGAGAAAGATACACACACTGCAGCCTCTTATGCAGCCTCCTACATGAGGGAGGTTGCAGATGATTTAACCAGAAATTCTCATGATCCTGCACAAAATTGCTATGTACAGATGATCAAATTCTCAGAAAGGAAAAACACTTCTACTTAACAAGAAACTGGAGATGAATTAACAACGTTCTGTGGCCCAATGGCCCAAGAATAAAAAGGCTGCCAGTGGCTGAAAACTCAGCATCACACAAGTTTACTTTCATCACTTAGGATGACTACCTCTGCTGCAATTAGTCATTCATAGGCATGATGTCTAGTCCTGATGCAATCACAGTGCGTGCTCTCTGTGGCCAGTAGAAGACAGGCATCTCCAGAGTCATTAAGTTAAGCATTTAAAATAGGACAGCTGAACTGCCTTTAAGGAGCGCTTGCTTCTCTCCATTGATTGTAACAGCAGTCTAAAATAGAGCTCAAATGTAGACGTAAAATTTTAATTGTCTAAAACTCCATCAGAACCTCATCACGGGGAACTGATAAGCCTAGAGATCAGCTATATGGCTTTGCCACATCTAAGCCTAATCACATATAAGCTTAATCAATCTTAATTTTATCTCCATAGATAAAAACTCAGCTAATGCTAAAATTCGTAAGCAAGAAATTTTCTCTGAATTGTCTTCTTACATAGAAGCCTATGAAAAAAGACCCTTATATAGAAAATAATCTTTATAATCACAAATATTTATTTATACAAGCTGACAGTATTAAGTGTGAGACTTGCTTGGACACTAGAGACCAAAATTTTACCAGAAGCCTTTATTTTTCAGTAGACAAAACTGACCAAAACTGCCGTCAAGAGGATGTTTTCGTGTCAGCCTGAGACTTGAATGTCTCCCACTGCATGTTCAAGTGATACGACTGATACATTGAGGAAGGCATAGTCTGGAGCAGTTAGGTAATAAATTGTACAGAAAGAGTATTTGTCATGGCAGAAAGACTTCAGAATTTACCCCTTCCAGTATGATTACATTTAAATCCATGTTAAGTTATTGTGCTTCTCCAGGAAAAAAAACAAACAAGCAAACCCAACCCAAAATTCTGAACTCCAGCCCTTAACTGGACATTATTGCTCTTAAAGAGAGTTTACAGTCATTTGCTTCTTGTGTTTCCACTTTGTTGGGAAGTTAGTATTTCATCGCATGTATACCTCTAATTCATTGAAATACAAATCTAGAATGGGTTTGTATAAACTGCACACGTTCCGTTTCTAGAGATCAAAAGTAATCCTCTCTGCTCCTTTAGCATTTGGGAAAAAATATTTCCAGACTTTAAGGACAGACTGATATTTAGATACATAAATAATATAGAGCTTAACTTTGAAGCAGCTCCTGTTTATTGTGCAACCCGTCAGTTTCAATTAAACTCCATTTTGTGAAAAAAACATCACCTACTGTAATCTACCAGCATTAATCAGTCAGTGAACTAATCAAAAGCCAAAAGAACCCAGGGTTAAAATCAGGCACGCATTTCTTGTTGCAAGGAAATATTAAATACATATTCCTGGATAACACTAGGCAATTTTAACACCAGTTCCCCTGATACAAGCACTTTTTACACCTCCTACAATCCAAGATTTCTTAATTTGCTCACCTTAGAGCATATTAAAACTATGGTTAATAATTTAACAGAAAAGTTTAAATTCAATTCATGTGTGCACAAAAAAAAGCATGTATATGGCACAATCCTAATTTTCAAATGGAAAATAAAAAATTCATATGAACCCATAGGAGAAACTGAACCTTGTTATTTTTAGAACTTTTTTTAATGAGCATGAACTCTTTTGTTCTTTTGATAAGTATCATGAAAAATTGAACATTCTCAATTTCCACTTGTGGTGATTCTTTCATATTAGACATTTATTTACACAAATTACTGGTCCTAAATTGAATTATATTCCTGCAACACCTCTGATCATTGAATACTTTTAATCATTAATAGAAATAGAGCAGCTTTCCATTTATGCAGCATACCTATATTATGAAATCTGCACAGTAATACAATATTGTTTTCAGATGGCAGAAAAAATTAAATGACAGCTGTTTGACATAAAAATATAATCTATATTATATGTGAACAGATTAATATTCTTTATCGAAGCTTACCTTTTAAATATTACTTTTTTAACTTGTCAGCTACATAGGCTACACTTTCTTAAAAAGATATGAAATTCCATTTCAGCATAGATATTTAGAAAAATCTTAAGTTTTCTTATCCTATTGTTTTTTTTAGGATTTCTGCCTTGTACATGGGAACTTTCTCCTTTGCTGTTTACAGAATGTCCAGTTCTGTTGGAACTGGTCTGAGTGAACTTCTGCATCTGAAGAGCATTCGGCAATCTGAGATAGTCTGAAAGTTTATGCATGCCACTGCAGGACTAAATAAAAAGTGTATATCCTCTATTTGAAACACAGGATGCAAAAACATTAGCAATAAATTTGATCACCCCATAATGTGCCAAAGCCTTAGAGAGGAATGAATAAATTATCCATCACAGTAAAGCTAGAAATGCTCTGGTTGAATCCTGACAGCTTCAACATAAAAAAAGATAGTTGGTCCTTAAAATATTCTGAGTCTTTTCCACTTTTCTTGATTATTAACATACTAGCCAGGCTCAGCAAGGGTCTCCCAGACACAGGTATACACTGGATAAAGTGTTTCGGTTGTGACTGGAAGTTAGGCAGCCGATGTATCCCAGGATTTAAAGCTATTCTTATGTTGCTGAGGAGAGGAGTTTCATTTGACAGTCCTAACTCAGAGATCAGCAGGGATGTAGGTGTAATAGATTTTTTTTCCTGATACGCCATTCTTTCTAGATTTTGGAAATTTGCTGTCATAATCCATGTTTTCACCCTCTGTTACAGTGACTATCTCTCGTCTTTTCTCCCACTTTTACATCTGTAGTTCATTTTGGTTTATCTACAACATCTGAAGTAAGTGCCAAGATAATTAGAATAAATTAATTTCTAGCTGAAGCTATTTTACCTTGATTTGACCTGCATCTAGCAATATGGGGGTTTTTTTACACAAAATCACAGGCACGTGCATTCCACAAGAAATATTTCCTGTTGTTGTATATGGTTAGTTGGCTAATATTTTAGTAATGGACATTTGAGCTTCAGAGTTAAAAAATATGATGACATCTTAATAAAGTTTGTAAACGTCTTTCAGAGCTCTGCCACAGGGCTTATGGTAATTGAAATATGCAGAACTTTAAAAGCGCCGTCCAAAAAAAATTTTAAACTTGTCAAGTTTAAGAATTTAGCAACTCTGTAGCTTATGGAACTAAGTAGCAAATTTTTTTTTTTTAAGAGAGCTATCTTAAAAAACACATTTAGTGTTGTTTTGAAACACTGTACACCAAACAAGTTGGTTCAAGGAGCTACACACACATAGTTCGCATAGTTTACGAAGCCCTTAAAATAAATAACTCTGGTTCCAGGAATCTAAAAGTTGGTTAGTAACTGCTTAAATATTTATAAACGTAGTTGAATGTTTGATAAAATTAGTCAAAATCTTTTGGAAAGATGTTCTTAAAGTGAGAAAACACTGCTCATTCAGTTGAATGTAGAAGTGCATTTATTAAGACAAGACTATTCATGTTGCATATTAATCTATCTTGTGTTTTACAAGCCCCAAACATAGATTAAAACAAGCACTATAAATTTTGCCACAATTATGATCTTAAGAGTCCTTGTTCATATTATTTTAGGTAAACAAACCATTAATATATGTGCTATAGCAGACCTAATAAAATATCCACTAATGCCAGAAGTGAGCTACTTTCACCTCAAAGGATTCAGAAGGATTCAATAGTAATAAGTCCTAGTCTAGAGAACTGCATTAAGGGAAAGACTAGAGAAGTCAATCTGTTTTTTTTATCTGACAAAAGTTTGAGTGATTATGCTTCTGTATTGCATGTGTAGCTGAAAATATTTCAGATGGAAGAGTCCTTCATTTAGCTTGAGAAGGTATGACAGGGTCTTTCAGTTGGAGGTTAAAGAGAAATAAATTCAGATAAAGTGTCTATTTTTAATGGTGAGGACTGTTGTTTTATCAACATAACTTGTTGATTCTAGTGATGGCCTCTGCATTACTTGAAGTTTTAAAATAAAGGTTGGTGACTGTATAAAAGACGTGTTCTGATTACATTATAATATGTGGAATTCATATAGGAAATCTTTAGTGGAAATCTCAGCCTTCTGTTATTCAGGAAAGCCAAAAGAGATTGCTATAATGGCATACTCTCATCTTTAAATTGCCTTCCTCTTTTTTTGGCTGAGATTCAGGTTTGAGTTGTGCAAAGAATGGTGAGGTCTGCAAGTCTAGAGGGGTGTACAGGATCCTAGATGATTGTGTATAAACCCAACAAATTTGAAGTACAAGATCACTTTGTTTTCTAGCTTGGATTCTAGCAAAAAAGTGAAGAATAGCATGCCTATCATTAAGACAGTTTGTAAGGAAATTTTGTTGCAAAATTTGTTGCCAATCCTTGAGCAGGAGTTCTTCCATACTAAAGAGATGAAAAGAAATAATTTTTGATTCTTATATGTAGGCCAGAAATTTCTTCTTACTTTGCTGTATTTGGACAATGACGTATTTTGAACAATGTATTTGGACACTTGCTGCAGCAGCTTCACCACAAGCGCAGTCTATTTTTTCAGTGTCTTAGGACCTGGCAACACCTAATATGAACATTCCCTACCATGGCTGATGAGTCTGCATTATCTGTTATCTTTTCTGGCAGACTCAGGATCACAGCTGCTTAGATAACATCCTGAAAGCTGTTAGTTAGAAATCTGATGCTGATTATTTGCTAGTACTAGAGAAAATAATGGTCACAGGGACAAAGGACACATAAATTACCCCACTTTAACTTCAAGGAAGAAAATACAGGAAACGATATGTAGCATTAGTTAAAGTAATAAATGGATCACAGCATTCTGAGACACTGACTGTCCCATTGGTCCCAGGAATGACAGCAGAAAGTGCAGCGAAGATTCCTACCTCCCAAGGCTTTGGGATGCTTCCTGCAAGTATTTAAATGAATCTTACCCAGGGGGAGGATAAGACTTATATCCTGAGCGGAAGTGCAGTGCGGACTGTCAAAAACATGCAGCATACTAGGTTCTGGGTGCCTAGAGTGCCCCTGAACTCAAAGCTCTTGGGGACAACTTTGGGGCCACAGCCACTGTGTAATGAGAGCGCATGTGGTGCTTCTCTTGACTGCTAGATGAGTAGTACAACTGGTATCCTACCACTGGCTTATTTGATGTGTATAGTCAGTCTAAAAGAGTCAGGCAGTCCAGATCTTTGTCAATATGAATCCCCTTGGCAATGCCATTTTCTTCTGGTTTGGGTTTGCCTGGCTAGGTTTTGGTAGCAGGGGAGCTACAGGGGTGCTTCTGTGAGGAGCTGCCTGCAGCTTCCTTCATGTTTGATAGAGTCCATACCAGCTGGCTCCATGATGGATGTGCCACTGGCCAAGGCTGGACAAATTAGAAATGGTGGTAACATCTCTGTGATAACATATTTAAAAAGGAAAAAAAAGTTATTGTGAAGATATTGTGGCAAGAGAAGGGTGGGGTGAGAATATGTGAGAGGAACAGCCCTGCAGACACCAAGTCAGGGGAGAAGGAGGGAGAGAAGCTCTAGGTCCAGAGCTGAGATTCTCCTTCAGCCTGTGATGAAGAACATGGTGAAGCAGCTCTTCCCCTGCAGCCCATGAAGGACCACTGAAACGCAGAGATCCACCAGCAGCCCAGAGAGAAGACCCAAGCCAGAGCAAGCGGATGCCCGAAAGAGGGCTGTGAATTCACAGGAAACCCATTCTGGAGCATGCTTCTGGCAGGGACCTACGGACCTGTGAAGAGAGGAGACCTAGCTGGAGCAGGTTTCCTGGTAGGACTTGTGACCCTGTGAGGGACCCACACAGGAGCAGGCTGTGCCTAAAGGACTGCACCCTGTGGAAGAGTGACCCACATTGCAGCTGTTTGCGGAGAACAGCTGCCCATGGGAGGGACTCAGGTTGGAGGAGTTCACCAAGGACTGTGTCCTATGTCAGGGACCCCACCTTGGAGCAGGGGAAGGACTCCCTTCCCTGAGCAGCAGCAGGAACGGACCATAACCCCATTCCCTGTATTCCCACACTGCTGGGAGGGAAGAGGTAGAGCTTGGGAGGGAGGGGGAGAGAGAAGGAGTTTTTAAGATTGATTTTATTTCTCATTACCCTGCTCTGATTTGTTGGTAATAAGTTTAATTAATATCCCCAATATGAGTCTGTTTTGCCTGCAACGGTATTTGGTGAGTGATCTCTCCTGAACCTTATCTCAATTCATGAAATCTTTGTCATATTTTCTCTCCCCTGTCCACTTGTGGGACTGAGTGATGAAGGTACTTTGGTGCATGTCTGGCATCCAGCCAGGGTCAGCCCACTACACCTTCTTTCTAAGTTGCACTGATACCGTAGGCTGGAATTTTTTCTAGGACATCAGGCTCTGCTTTGCTGCCACTTTCTCCAAGTTCCCTGGATTTGCATGTGACATCACAGCGTGGGACACTGATGGAATCTGAAAATCCTGTTGATGATGAATGAAATCTCTCTTCAGTTTTGCTCCAAAGTGATACAACTAAATTTAAGGGCACTCTTTTGGGGATGAACATAACAAACACTTTCTGGTACACTTGAGCAGAGAGTCAATGAAGAAGGGATGATTGAGCTTAGTCTTCCCAAACACCAGACACGGGTGGATATCTTACCTTCTCTCCCATGTGTCTTTGTAACTTTATGAAGCCCTTTCAAATCTGATGGTTTGACTTGTATAAGTAGCATTATGATGATTATACACTTAGACATTTTGCACAGCACTTTTAACCCAGTCATATATGCAATGTTAAATAGAAAATAATCTATTTTCTATCCTTGCTAAAACATACTATTTATTGTTTTTTAGCAGCAAGCTATCAGGCCACTATTCAAAAGTTTATAAAGACTGAAGTAAAAAAATATCAAATAGTTAATTTAAATTTTTTCATTTGTCCTTGGTTTTGTCATCATGATCAAAGAAAACTGGTATATTTTTGAGGCATTAACTGACCTTTCAAAAGTTACTGTTTTTTGGTTACCATCATGTTGCATAACTTCTCTGTCTAACCTAATTTACTTGTAGTTTAAGTGACTTTCTAATCTGTCATTCCCACACTCATGCTTGATGAAATAGAGGTATATTAGCTTGTTGATGTACTAGTTCAGGCAGTTAGAAAAACAAGACAGATATTTTGGACAAGAGCTTAGACACACCAATATTAAATTTCTTCAGAACTTTAAGATAAAAATGCTAGAAATCATCATAATGATATTCAGTTTATTTTAGAGTTTTCCCTTTTGTTGCTTTAGTGTCTGTGTTGCCTTGCATTCACTTCACAAGAATAGATCTGACATACATAATTCCTAGTAATTTAAAAAAAATTCCAGTTAAATATGTTGGTGTCTAAACAATGTCCATATTCCCTTTATAAGCCAGCAGTGGTAAACTTGGAGGAACACTAGGACAATGAATACAATTCTGGTATGCCTAAAATATTTCATATTCAGCTATTATTTGTCTAAGCTGTTATCTTTTTAAAATTAGTATTTACATCTTACTGGTTTTAGTTGATATTTTAAAAACCAACTAGATAGTATTTGGGCTTGATGGAATAGGATTTGTTGAACTGAGCTTTTTTTGTGTGTGGAATAATCTGGCCTTCTTTTCTCTTGAATACTTCACTGTTGATAACTCTTGTACAGCCTAAAAGTACTCACTGAAGAACAGAAAATTTCCACATGATGTTGGAGTGTTTTTAGTAACTGTATTTAGTAACTGTATTTTCTAGTTTACTTTTATCATGTGAAGATGAATCGGAAAAGGAAAACTAAAGAGGCACTAGCAAAGCAGACTAGTGTGGCTGAAATTAGGGTCACTCATAATTTATGAGTGATATGGATGAAACTTGACAACGTGTGTTGGATACCGTCATGGTCAGTCAGGCCTTGTTATGTGTTCAGGGTTATGTATGTATTCATAGTGATGCTTATATCAGAGCAAACCAGAAGCTTTCACTAAACTCAGTGGTTATTTTTTAACATTGACTGTGTTGTTGGCAGGCAAATTGAAACTGGAGATCACTGGCAAGTGTGGCAAAACATACAGGAAGTTTTTTGTATTTTCTCAGTATTTCTCAAAATTACTCAAAATATTTTTTCCCAGACCTTCCCCATTTGAAAGAAACTTATGTGCCCAGAAATTCTAGTTTGCTGCAACAAAATATTACTTCTGCTGATCAGTATTTGAGGAAGCCTTTCAAAACATCTACTACTTTTTCTGAGTGGCTGAAGTTTTGAATGCTATCACTGTGAGTGATCTCAGCTGAGATACGGTAACTTTTCTGATTCTGACATCTGTGACCAGAAGTTTAATATTTGCGGTACTAGTCAAATAGCATATGGTATCAGTCCAAGAGTACAAAGCACAGAGCAAAGTGGAGCACCACAAGTGTCACGGTATTATGAGCAGAAGAAATGTGTTGGAATAAGGGGACGAGGTCATAATAAAAAAATCTAACCACTTACCTGTTGCAGCACACTGTGGAGGTGCTTGAATTCCCTTGCTGAGTTACTCTAAGCACACAGTTCATAACTTTAATATCGATGGCAGCTTAGGCTATCTAAAGCTGTAATTTTCTTCTTCCTGTTCTTGACTAGAGTTTCTGTTCTCATGTTGTGCTTCTCTGCCAACACAAGTTTTTTTGAGCCCATGGTGAAATGGATTGAGAAACTTCTCTGTCTGCTGGTTTTGTTTTTTTTTCTTTCATTTTCAATCTGTGTTTAGAAATGAACCTCTCTTGGTGTCCTCTGGGCAATCCTAACAAATTGAATCATAGAATCATAGAATGGTTTGGTTTGGAAGGGATCTTAAAGAACACCTAGTTCCAACTCCCTGCCATGGGCAAGAGCACCTTCCTCTAGACCACACTGCTCAGAGCTACATCCAAACTGGCCTTGAAAACTTACAGGGATGAGACACCCATGGCTTCTCTTGGCAACCTGTTCCAGTATCTCACCACTCTCACAGTAAAGAATTTCTTTCTAATATCTAATCTAAATATACCCTCCTTCAGCTTCTAAGCCATTCCACCTTATCCCTCTACTGCATGCCCTTGTGAAAAGTCCCTCTCCAGCCTTCCTGCAGGCCCCCTTTAGGTACTGGAAGGAGCTCTGTCTGACCAGAGCCTTCTCTTTTCCAGGCTGAACAGCCCCAATGCTCTCATTCTGTCTCCACAGGAGAGGTGTTTCTCTCAGGCCTTGTGATCAATTTAGTGTCCCTTCTCTGGGCTCCTTACAACGGGTTCATGTCTTTCTTATGTTGGGGGCCCCAGAGCTGGATGCAGTGCTCCAGGTGGAGTTTCAAAAGGGCAGAGTAGAGGGGCAGAATCACCTCCCTCACCCTGCTGGCTACGTTTCTTTTGATGCAGCCCAAGATACACTTGGTTTTCTGCGATGCAGGTGCATGTTGCTGAGACATGTTGAGCTTCTTGCTGACCTACATCCCCAAGTACTTTTTCCCAGGGCTTCTCTCAATCCATTCTCCACCCAGCCTGTACTTGTGCTTGAGAGTCTTTAGCAGACAATGGGACAGGCTTACCTTGGAACAGGCATGCCTAGGAACACTCTACTGGTGTGTGCACCAGGCCACCAACATTTAGAAATTATGTCAATCACAATTCTACGTCCGTATATGACATAGTATATGACATAATCACAATTATATGTCAGTATAGTGTGTGATAGCAGTACAAAGTCCTGAAAGCAGTTCTGATGAACACTCCTTAATTCCACCTTTCCAAGCACATTTCTGTCTCCTTTCCCCTCTTACGCTGAATGCTGTAGCTGGGGTCAGAAATATCTCTGTGGTGTCACTGCAGAACACTGGTATCACACAGGCAAGATTCCCTAGAACGAAAGTCTATTCACTCGGTGTGTTTTGTAATAGTTACTTTTGTGTAAAATCTCCTAAGAAGATTTTGCTAAGTCAGCTCTAGAACTATGTAGATACTATGTCAACCCAGTTAGGAAATAGCAAATCCATTGATTTAAAGGGGACTTAGCTTGAAACACTTACAAGACTAAGTGCTCTTTAATGTCAATAACAGTTGCAAAATTGAGTTCTAAATTTAAAAATGTGCAACAGCTGTAGTAATGAGACAATTTCTTGATCTCTTTAGCTCTGATTGAGTGCTCTGGGAAGTAAACAGCAAATAGAGCTTGTAGGTAATAATCTGCTGAAATGTTTTACCAATGGAAAATCCATTTTTTTACTCCTTGAACTGAATTTTTTTATACTCTAGGATATACCAGCCAGATACAAAAATTACAGTTACTTGATCTTCTTGATAAATTACTAGTCACTGTTCTAGTTGATGAGCTGGAGTACAGGCAGATGACAGAAGGTCCCAATCACCTGCTCCTGGCATCTTTTTCTTCATCCAAATCTGGCTTCAGGAAGAACGAGACACTTGTGGCATCCCTGTTTTTTGGTGTCCTGATTCAATATGTATTTTTTTCCTCTAGAAAATGTAGCATTTTGCACATGTTGAGATTTCCATGTTATATCCAGCTTTGGTGTCAGAATGCCTGCCATATCTTACACAGTAGCAAAAAAAGAACATTCCTGTTGTAGCATCTCTTACTACAATGATCATTTAGGTTGGAACTGATATGCAGGGGCCACATGCTTTATATAATATTGTAGAAGTTCATGAACTGGTCATCCTGATTGCAACCTTAGCTTTAGCTACCCATGTTCAACCCAAAAATCTTAGCACAGGCCAGAAAATTGAAACAGTAAAAGAGCACTTGAACTTAATAGGCATAAGTTAGCAATACAGAATCACTGACTTACTAGTTTTAGTCTCACTTATGTTTCCTTCCATACTCCTGACTTAGAAACATATTCAACATGGTTAGAAATATTTTTGTGTGTGTGGGAATCAGATAGCAACAATGCTTACTGAAAATTCAGCCTACTGCTGCAGTGAAGACAAAACTCAGAGGAGGAAAATAAAAGTGAAATAAAAACAAACGAGAAAAAAAGCAAATTAAAAGAAAAAGCAGTCTGAAGAGTTCAGAATATTGAAAAAATTGCTTCTTTATACTTCTTTTATGATGAG
This sequence comes from Cnemophilus loriae, assembly GCA_013397755.1. Lineage (NCBI taxonomy): Eukaryota > Metazoa > Chordata > Aves > Passeriformes > Corvidae > Cnemophilus > Cnemophilus loriae. The sequence continues at coordinate 328,304 of VZTF01000151.1, forward strand.
CTGGTATAGGAAATTAAATGGCATTTTATTGATTTTAGCCTTTTGTTTCAAACAGAATCATTGATATTGTATTGATATTCTCATATGTAACCACTGTTTAATGCCATGATCCTATTTATTAAATATACTTGTCACAATAAAGCATTTTAAAAGGTAAAAAAGATAATTTATCTAAGTAAGGAAAGGTAAGCCAAAACCTGTGCAATTATATTATTCACCCTCTGATTTTTAAGAACCTTATTTTCCAAAGAGAAAGTGTGGGTGCTATTTAGCTTTCCTTGAGCTAAGATTAAAGCATGGAAAGAGATGCAAACAAACAATAGAATGGGTGGTTTTCACAGCAGTGGAATTTCGTCAATGAACTGAAGCTTAGTGTTATTAAAAAATAATTAAGCACTTGAAGCATAGTCTTTTACACTTGCTAATTTCAGTGACTGTTTACATGCTACTGTTTGTTAAATGGCAAAGTTTATTGATTTGGCAAATTCAGTACCACATCGTATATTTTTATTCAGTCTGTGTTCCTACATGCAGTTCAGCATTTTTAAATGTCAACTGCAAAGTATTATTGATCTGTAATTAAAAGTGCAGAGAAAAATTAGCATAGTAGAAGTTTATGGTCATTAGTACAAGTACTGTTAGGCAATTATTTAGCTTGCTTTAACATCTTTTTTTTTCAGTTATTGACATACAGTACAATACTCACCTGCACATTTTTATTTTGTTAAAAAGACAAGTTGAATAGCTGCTGAGCAGCAGCCTTTTATAGGTTTTTTGAAATAAGACCTTTGCAAAATTATCTAAAAATCATTTCTCTGAAGGTTTTTCTTAAATGGAAGATTATTAAAGGAAAAAATAGCAAGTGTTACAAGTACACTCACTGTCTGGAGACATTTGTTGTCTGAAGTCAGAAATTGCTTTTCCCATATGAATAGAGATAAAAATGGGATTGGACTATTTTCTTCTAGCTTGAGACATAGATACATTGATGAAGTACATAATATGTAGCATACATATTTTTTTATTTAGTAATACTTTTTTCTTCCTTAGATACAGCACATGTCCTTTGAAAATCATCTAGCGCAGATAGTTTTGTTTCTGGTTCTCCTCAAGGTCAGGTGAATAATAGCTGGCAACTCTTCACTGGCCTGAGCAAAAGGCCTTCCACATCCAAGTCTAGTTTCCAGTAATCATCACAAATCGATGATCTTGCTGTCCCCTCAACAGAGGGTCTGAGTGACTTGAAGAGAGGACCTGCTAGGCTGAGGGAAGAGTTTGCAGCAGCTGTCGCTGTCCTGCTGTTTGCTATATGAGCAGATGAGAGATGGGCTCCCAAGCCCATGCACTGGGTCCTTCTATAAATGTTCATTTATTAGTATCCACGCTTATCATACAATGCCAGTTCACTGATGCTTAAGAATAATTTGGAATGTATGTAGACACTTCAAAAGTTGTCTGCTGGTTTTTCTTGGTTTTGGGTTTTTTTACAGGTATGTATCTTACAGTGCTGAGATACTGGTACAACTCATTTTATATGCATTTAAAATAGAGAAAGGACAATCACTGAGCTCCAAATCAGTCCATGAAACTGAATTTCCTGGAAATGCCTGCTGGCTCCATGTCTCTCCCATGCAGCAGTTTCCTTGGTGAGACTGTGTACTTCACCATGTCTCTTAGTATCTTTCCATCGCCCTGTAGGAGCGATGTAGCTTTCCATCCAGCACTGTAGGAGCCAACAGAAAGGTTATATGGCTCAGAAAATCACCTTAAAAGGTACAGTCTGGCTGCTGAATCTGTCCTTGAAAGAGGCTACAGGTTTCCTGAATGTAAGTTCCTCTTTTCACGAGGTAACAGGCCAGCATAGGAAATACAGTTTAGAACCACTCAACTGTATTATGCAACTGCTAAGGAAATAAATAAATAAGAATTTCCATTTTTGCTGACACTACATTCTACTCCGGCTGCTTTGGCTTCTTTGTTTTCTAATGGTGTCTGGTTTGCAGGAGATACCAGGTGAAATATTCCTGCAGGAAAATATAAAGCCCTTTAATTTTGCAAAACCTGCATGAGGAGTCTTATGAAAGTCATGATATTGGAGTCAGACTTGACTTTGATGAACAGTCTTTTTTCCCATTGTTGACAATGTGTAATGCTTCTGCTGAAACCTTACCTGAATATAAGTCGTTATATAAATACTGAATTTTCACTTCTAGAGGAAAAGAAATGCCTCACCCTCTTAGTTACAAGTTGTCAAAGAAATTGTAAGGAATTCCAAGGAGAGTTTTGAAAACTGGAGCTTAAAAATTTACAAAAAAATTAGCAAACAAAGAACCATGTCTTAAACAACTACTATGTGCATGCTATGACTGCTATAGCATGCTCTCACACATGTTATTGGTGAGGAGAGAGACAAGTACAATGTGTTTCCATTCAAAAATTCAAAGCTGCCTCAACCTTTTTTAATCTGCAGTATGACAACAGCACAATACTTTTATGGGGTAAACAGGTGTTATCAAGACAGTACCATCTTCGCAAAATTTCCTAAACACTTTTTTGTCTTCCTCCCCATTACTTTAAACTATGGGTGATACTTTTGGGAAGAATGCAAAAGGTTTTTCTTTTTGCTTTTGAGACCATTTCACTGCGAACAGAAGAGTCCCTTCAGGTTTGAAGAGTTCAAAGATCAGCTAATAGTAAGGCATTACATTCGTGGGCCATGTGTATTTCTTGCTTTGTCCCACTATTTTCATGCAAGGGTTTTCTGTAGTGGATTATTTTACAGAAATTGAGTAGTGCCATATAATGTTTATTGCACAGCACTTTTTGTTCTTTTTATCCATCACAGTTGTGGCCATAAGCAATATGAGCATGATATTTATAGTCAGTTAAGCTAAATAAAAATACAGACATTCATTTTGAGAATTAAAGGTGATAAAACAGAAACCCAAACAAACTTCCACACTTGTTGGTATGATCAAGCAACAATTACACAGTGAATTAAAAATTGCTGAAACTTTCAAGCTCCCAAATTTTAAATAAATGTTTGGCTGAAAAATGAAGTCAACACAACTGTATGTAATGACAACATGAACTTTTATCTTTTCTTTTCTGATAGCTATAGAAAAACATTAGAAAAGTATTTTGAAAATACTTATTTTGAAAGTTTAGTCATGAAACAAAAGATTGTGCCATTTAGGAAGTGTGAAATTATTTTTTGGAATTGTAGGGACTTATTCATGTAGGAACCAGAGCCTTTTTTTTTGTGCTAGTGTAGAATCAGCTAAAATGAAAAAAATCTTGTCTTGCATTGTCAAGTGAAATTCATATTTTTAAATATAAATTTTGGTCAAATAGAGATTTTATCTTTCTTGATGAAAGCACAAAGAACAAAAATTCATTTTCATTAAAGTGAAGGTAGTGGTTGTTTGTCTTTCACTGTTGACAACACTGAAAGCAGCAGTGCAATTTCTGTAACAGCATAACACCAAGTCTTCTCTTTTTTGATGACTGGAAATTTAACTGGTAGTTGAATCAGTTGATTTTGTGTGAAAGTCAGAGAAATCAGGGCAAGAGTTCCTGTGAAATTTTCACACAACTTTTGCTTTTGTGCAGAATAAATATTTCCTGTGGTGCACATAGTAAATATAATATACTACATGTGTACCAAGGATGAATACAGATCAGAGTGATCAGGAGAAATTCCTGACCCACAACATGCAATACTGCAGATCTTTCATACTTAGCTTAAATCAACACAATTTCTGGAACAGTCGCTTTCTCTCTGAACCATTCAATGGCACTACTCTGTGGGTGAGGAATGGAAAATAAGCTTGGAGTAGAAACCCTGGCCCAAAACAGGTTCATCTACATAACCTAGGTCCTGGGCTGAGACATCCCTTTAGTACAGCAGGACTACAACATATAGGAAGTGCCATACTCGACACACTTTTTACGTTGTACACTGAAAGCTTACTTTTCAATAGCCTCAGATGGTGAGGAAGCATTTTTCCTTTAATTAGTGTTTTTTTGTTGTCTTTTTTTAATCTCTTTGCTGATTTGTGAATTCAACTGTAAAGTGTGGTAGTATGATGCTCTGTTTCTCTTTCCAACTCATCAGTGTGTAACACACAGCTTTTTATCAATATACAAATATTCGAAATACTGTAAAAAAATACTAAAATATGACATGGTAATATTTTTTAGGACTTCATATTCAGAGGCATTTTAGCAGCTTCTATAGCATGAGAAAAGTAACATTAGGTGGTACAGCATGCACAATAAATTACTTCTCCACAACCCAAAAGTGCCTAAGTATTTCTTTACACTCACAATATGTTAACTGTACAACATGACTATATAGCAGATCATTTCAGATCACATTATATTCTATTTCCTTTCTTTGAATGGTATTAAATAAATAAAAAAACCAACAAACCTCAACAGTGCAATGTTAGAGGCTTTTGTAGAGCCTTTTGAACAGTACTCTGCTACTTTGGTAAAATACACACACATGCACATACACATACACAGAGAAAATATCATCATAAGCTTTTCCACTGTAATAGTAACCTTTCCATAGACTTTCCAGCTTGTCTGGTCTTCCTTGAAGGTCGATTGGGTTTTCAACTCTGTTATCTGCTAGGTGTTTGATGGAGTGGTCCAGATAACAGAGGAGAGAGCAAAGGAAAAAGAATTTTTTGAAGATCAAAAGTGTCTGTTCATTTTGTTATCTGACCCTATCTGTTGTCATAGTAACAGGTTTCTTTTAAACTCTGCCATCAGATGATTTGTCTCTATCTGCTATGAATTCTGCTTTGACTGAGTAGCTGCTGGTAAGGTATAAAGCGGGTACCGTGTTTTCCAGTTTCCTACTGCAATATTAAGAAGCGAAAGATGGAAGATGAATTCTATTTTCCTATTGGATTGTTCAAGATTCCCTTTTTCAGAAATATTGAACTGTCATCCTAATTTGACCAAATAGGTAATACTTCCAAAATGGTCACAGAGTAGTCTCAGTTCTAGGCTGATAGAAATGAAAATCCAGCACCAAATCCCGAGAGGAAGAGCGCAATTCCTGTTTAAGGCTACAGAGCCTGAAGTTACTCATTAAATGCTCATTGACTCCTCACAAAAGCAGGAGCAGGCTGTGAATGGTTTAGTCACAAAGGGGTCCAGAAGAACCGTATTCTGTGCAGGATGTGCATAATGGCAGGTCACTGTAGTGGTTCCTATCTGCATGGACTATTAATTCTCCCCTCCCTTGGGTGACTTAATCATCAACCAACATATGGAAGGAGAACACAAGATTATAGAACTTGAACCGAGTCATCTTGCTTGTTTGTCTGCCACTGCAAAAATCACAACATATTGCTCCTTTCAAAAATAGGACAAACTAATCAGATCCACCTAAAAATTACATGCTTTTTTTTTTTTTAACACCTTAAATATCCTCTGCCAAAAGGCAGTTTCAGAATCTCATGGCCATCACCAACAGACAAGCCTTTACCACCTTATTTTTATCAGGTTCTATGCCAAGTTATCTCAGTCTCCTCTTGCAAGATAGGCTCTGAAGCCAAAGCAGAGATCTGTGCAATTAGAAATTATACCTATTAATTAGTAATTAATAATGGTTAGTTAAATCTAAGCATACTAAAATATTTTAAATAACAACAGGATACAAATATTTTAGAAAACTCCGATGGCACAGGCAGGCACAATGTATAAAGACTTTATATAAATATGTGAACAATGGGACCATCAAAGGGGAAAAGATGTGTGTGAGAAGTCGCAGGTAAGAAGCACCCACATAGAAAACAATTGGAGGACAAACAAGAACACGGACTAGCTAAGGACAGCTCCTTATGAAAGGGGGGTAAATAGCATTAGAAATAGACAAAAGAAAGGAAAATTGGAGAAGAAAGGAAACTAGTTCATTTCTCTTGCTTAGAATAATTGGCAAAAGTGAGAAATTTTTTTGGTTATCCAATATATACACGGTAAGTGAAAGAAGATTTTTAGAACCTCAGATTGATTACTGCACACAGAGTAATTTCTTGAGCTAGATATGCCTTTGAGTTGGGCTTTCTGACAGCAAGGTGTCAAGCTAAGCTGAAAAACAACCTGTGACTAGGTTTCTGGTGAGCATAAGCATTCCCAAACACAGAACAGACCATTACCAATTAAGATTATGAAAAATGCTGGCTGATCAGAATTGTTAGTGACTTTTTTCAATCACAAGATGTGATGATCTAGATGACTAACAATATTATTCTTTTTAACTAACAGGAAATTTGTAAAGAGAAATGAGTGCTTTGAGTGGGTTTGCAATAGTCTTAGAGAATCCACCTGGGAAACTTTCCAGAGAAGCTGTTCTTCATTTGCTAAGAATAGATTCTAAGCAGTTAAGTGATAGTCTTTCCTAAGATGTATGCACCTATGTATTTGGTGTGTCAGAAGTTAAGGGAAGGATTTGAACTTGACTTCTGTTAATGTTACAAAGGATTTCACATCTGTATTTATGTAATGGCTGTTCACTCAATATTAATCTGGGTGCCTGATTGTACTTTGATAATTGATTAAAATTATCAGTTTGATAGCCTTGTTCCTAGAATTACTGAATATTTGTTTCACTGAATATTTGCTCTTTAGTAGTACAGTCTAGCAGTACCAATATTTTCTTCTGTAAGAGAGATACTTGTACCTTTGCTGTAGGTGTCTGTTCTGTTGGAAGAGCAGACTGATTTTAGGCTGCCCGAAGATCCCACCTGGTCTTGTCATACATGTCACAAGCTTTCTGGAATGACCTTGAGCCACCTTATTTCCCTGATATCAGTCACATGACCAGGTGACCTGGGCAGTTGCAATATGCAATGGCAGCTGGAATGTGTGCTCTGTCATTGGCTGCTGTAGGTAGGCATGCAGCTAGGAGTGTCCTGAGAGGCAGTAGAAACCCCAGTTTTCCTGTGATTTACCTAAGGCCTTGTGTCACCGTGGGAAGGTGAGATCCAGTTCTAACATCCGTGGAGATGCTGAGGTGTAGTGCAGAAACACCCTGTAGGATGAAGGAGAAACACCTACATCTGACTACTCATGCCTCCCATTTTCTACTTCATCAGCATAATTATTGCTGGCAGATAAAGTTTCAATTTAGGACTACAGATCTCAGTTCTGCAAATACTTATACATATGTTTAACTTTAGGAATGCAGATAGTTCCATTGTGGTTTATGAAACTAGCCATGTGCTTGGAGTTATGCATGCGCATAAATGTCAGGATTGCTGCCCAAGGACGTAATTTACCAATAATCTGTAGGAAAAAGAAATGTCTTCTATGGACGGCAGCTATTTCTTTCAGAAATGCCTACATGGCCTATTGTTTTTACAATCACTTTTAGACGACTTACTTTCTAAAAATCCTGGTTCATGGGATTTTCTTTTGAATGCTTTATGGATATATCTTCCTTTTTTATTGAGGTATTTTCTGGTGAGAATTTTAAAGTAGTTTTCAAAAGCTAGTCAGGCCCAGCTTCTTCTCTTTAGAGCAGGCACGGGTGGGCCTGGTTCCTTTAGATCTGCAAACTGGGGAATCTACAGGCAGGTCAGATCTCAGGAGAGGAGTTTGTCATATGGAAATGTTTAACGGTCCAGCTTACATTCTGTATAGTCTCTCTTTTATCTTTTCAGGGTTTGAACATGATCCTTTCAAAGCCAGATAACCCAGAAAAATCCTCATGACTGCTTTGCTCACTCCCCGATTCCTATAATCACAGTCCAGGAGGAATAGGTTACTATGACAATATCATTGCAATAGTTTTGTAAAGTGTTTTCAAATTTTTTTCAAGTCCCTCTCAGTGCTTAAGTCCTTTTCTGTTCTGCAAAATGATACTTTCTGCCATTTTACTTATGCTACAACCAAGAAACAAAGGAACTAGAAAAATATTTTGCTACATGAACAAGCATTGCCTCTCAGTATTTACACAAGCAGAGGAACAAAGTCAGAGAAACCCATTTAGAAAACCTCTTCAGCTACATGTCCAGCTATATGCTGCTGAAATACCTTTAGACAACATTTGTTTGTTCCCATATGTCTAATATAACATAAGGATCATATTCTTGTGTCTCTCTGTTATACTGATATGATCATCATCAGCGACTACAGACACCGATCATGTCTTCCAGTTGATTTGTGCTTTTGAAAACATTATGTTTATTAGCAACAATCATAAGGTAGGAGACAGAGAACCATCAGGCAAAAAATACCATCAGTTGGGACCAAAATGTATTAGGTTTATCTTACCAATGATTCCTTTTCCTATATTTTTTGAATTATGCTAATATTATTGTATGTGAGAATTAAAACCACAGATAAATTGACGGAATTTAATGTTTTGATTTTTGATTTTTTTTATCCTTATGTTCATAAAGCCATAAGGATAATTTGTTGTAAGGTTGTAAATGTCTTAGGAAGGTCTACTGTACAACCCCTTGATCAAAGCCTGGTAATCTACAAGGTTAGACCAGGTTTCTCAGGGTTTTATCCACTCTGCTGTTGAAATCCTTCCTTAGATGGAAATGCATCAGCCTCTCTTGACAACTTGTTGCAATGCTTGACTATCCTCATGTCCCAAAAGCCTCACCAAATTTGTACAAAACTCTGGGATCGAGATTCTTCTTGCTCAGTTTCACCGTGAGATTTTTAGCCTGAGTCTGCTTTGGTTACTTATGTGAGGCTACAAGTCCTGATATGAAAAGAGGCACCAGTACACTGAAGTAAGTGGAGCCTCTGCCATGCATGAAATTATGAATCTTCTTGATGCTTTGTTATCTCAGGATCTAATCCTGAATGGTAGAGTTACATGGTGTCGGAAATATTTTTCAGATATTGACTATAGTGACAAATGGTTTTTAAACATTTCACTCATGAAGGTGGCTGCTTTACTAGGGTTGCTACAACTTTCTCAGCTCAAGGCAAAATTCCAGGTTGAAAGGTGTGGTCATGTATCAACATTAGATTGATGTAAAAAGAGAAGAATCTGTCTATCTGCAAGGAAAAAAAGACTGTGCAGAAATAACTTGCAATTCCGTGCAATTGCATAACTTGCAGTTTTGGAAAGTATATTGTGAATAGTTGTTCTCCATTAACAAACACTGCTGAGAAGCCAGTGGAGTGTTACCCTGGCAAAACATTCTTGTTTCTACTTCTCACAATGTGCTGTTCAGAGCTCAGAAGGGGACTACATAGTATGAGCCTTGTTTCTACCTTGAGTGTAATCAAGTCAAAGTGACGTTCTAAATTTAGCTCATAGTGAAGACATATACACTTATGATTGATTACAGGATGCATAAAATGCAATTTTAAAAATATAACATGGTACAAGAATTGTTCGGAAACAGTACAACATAGTTTACGCTACTAGATAAATCTTAAATGATCATAAAGCCTTTGAAAAAGGATGGTAGACTAGAGAAGTGTGTCTAAAGTCAAACTTTAGATAGAAATATCTGAAAAAAAAAATCAGAAAGATCTGATAGAATCAGATACAATATTATACTGGATTATATATTATTATATTAAGATTATAACAAAGACTGGATTACAGCAGCAGAGAGTGGTTGCAACACCTATATAGACCCCAACATCACTGAAGAAGAAGCAGATAGAAAGAGATAAAGAACTGACTCTGTCTGGTGTGCAACTGTCTTCTGTCAGCAAAATATTTTTGGAAAGAGTCACTGGCCCTTAAAGAACATATCTTCCCCTATCTCTTTCCAGGCAATAAGTATATTATCAGGGTGACCAAAAATCCGCTACCCTCTGATTTTTTTAATCTTTTGCACCTTTGATTTATTTTATCAAACAACACAGGAACTTCCCAGAAATGCTACTTTTGCTGTAACACCACAGAAAACTGGTGCCAAGCTTGGCCAGATACCTGCTAAGGATAAAATGGAGGTGGAAACCACCATTTGTGTCATGCCTGGATAACTTGTAAGGTAAGCAAGGATACTGGAATCTGGGTATCTGGTAGATACAGGCAGATCAAGGCATGTGGGAAAAAGGGCCGGAAACATATGGGGTGCAGAGACCACATGGGGAGTGGGAGAGCTGGCAGGACAGCTGGTCCCCAGATGATACTGAGATCAAATGACTGAGTACTTCAACATGGCTTAAATAGTTAAGAAGTGTGGAGATGGAACTCTCCCTCATACACAAGAATGTGTGTGTATTGCTGCTCTAATTAAGTCTCTTTCCCTGAGCATCAGAAGAAACCAAAGTCACTGAGACGGTTTCCCTGTAAAGATCAGGACTTCCTCAACCAAGCTATAAAAGTCCCTGAAATGTCCTAATCCTTGGAGAAACCATGCAGTTCACAGGCTATGAACCTGTAGCTCATATTGGACTTATTCACCCCAGCAAAAGAAGTTTATCTATTGTACCTGTTGTGTCACTGAAGACACAAAACGGTGTGGACTTTATTGCACCCTAGTAGGCCAAAGACTTTCCAAAAGCTGTGCACGAATTACTAATACTGCTGCTACTTCATTTCTCTTGTTCTGGTTTGTGTCCTTTTTTTGTGATGTTCACTGTGAATACGACCATATGTATATGCTTACATATACTGTAATCACACCTATATGATCATACAGAGGCAGTAGAGGAGGTTCAGTTGTGAGCTATTGTGTTTCAGTCCATGGTGTCTTACAGAGATTGTTCCTTTTAATAAAAACTGCTGCAGCTTGTTTAGGCTGAAATATTGCCTAGATCTGGATGTACTTTTCAAAGACAAACTTATTCAGAAGGTCTGAAGACAAAATCACAGTATATGAGACAGAAATCTCACTTTCCTCTTCTTCCAAGTACAGTGTTTTAAAATATATTGTTAATATTTGTGGTAATGAGAAAAATTCCTGTATCAAATATATTCAGTGAATCAGAAAAAGCAAAGAGATACTGCTGATAAGAGAAAACAAGAGGTGATCAAGCTGGAGATTTGCCTATCAAGCATGTAATAGATGACCCTTTGTACTATCTTTAACTTGCTATTATTATTATTCAGTTAGATTTGTGGGCATTGTAGTTGCTGGAAATGGGCATTTCAGTAATATTTGAAATCACATAATAGGTTAGGAGCTCCTCTTAACTTCTTCAGACTGTGAAATTAAGACCCACAGGGAAAGCAGCTTTCCCAAGATCACATGGCAACCTAGAGAAAACTGGAGATAGATCACAGGACATCTGGACTGCTTTGTCAGGAGCCTGTCCACTGGCTCATGCTGTTTCCTCCAGGAAGCCTTTCTCATGGAAATCTTAACTGCTCCTTATCCAGGCCTGTGTTGCTTAAGTGCATCTGAGCAGGCATCATGCTTGCACACACCCAAGCCTACCCTTTCTCCCCATCAGCCTTTCTCTCTGTCCAAGAAGAAAAGTTCAATGCAAGGCCATAATTCACACACCTCCAAGTGTCAGGAAACGGTAACTTAGCTGTGGATAGAGATTAGGCATAGAAAATTTCATCTGAAAAACAGATCAGAAAATTAGATATCACCAGAGAAGGACCTGAAAAGAAAACAGTTGGATAAATGCAAGCATGAGCGTCTCTGTCTTAACATTACTCTAACTGCTATAAAAATATTGCCGATGGGATGATGAGATCAGTCTGGCCACAGCTGTCATTGTCTTTAAAAGCCAGACAGTAAAGCATGTTTGTTTTTACCTTTCTGTGTTTGTTATTAAAAAGCCCACTCTAAATTGTACCCTTGAAATGAGAGCAATAGATGTACATTCTTACCTAAAGAGAAAACGGAATCTGTAATAAGAGGATTATGATAAACCATTTTTATTCCATTATTTTTAGCCTCATCAAAGAAGATGATTTCATACTCTTAACAACATTCACTCAAGTATCTTCACATCACAGTTCATAACACCCAGGTGACTAGTCTTTGCAGGAAGATTTCACATGGTATCCCGTTACAGCCTATTTATTTGCCCTCTGGAAACCATGTTCTCAGTTGGCGGGATTCAACTCCCCCAGGAGAAGACGTGCCTGACCAACTGACACGGACAGGGCTTAGTCTGCAGGGAGGGTTGAATTTCCTTAGCATGACAATGGGCAGGGTTTTATTGGCACAGACGGTTTGTGTCAAGCATGTGAACATATGTTCCTGAGGTCTGCAGGAGGAGCAGTTACAGATCTCTTAATACCCATCCTGGGTTTTATGTAGGTCTGCTCCTCTAGCTCAGGAATGAGTCACTATGGAGCTGAGTTTACCAGGCTACCTACTCCAGAGAACAAATGTGTAACCCGGCTGATCATGCACTGAAGTGTTTGCCAGTAGCTTCATACCTCACTGTTTAATATTTCTGATTCACATTGAATTTAAAATTTAAAATAAAGTGCCCTGAAACCCTCTAAACTCAGAAAAGAAAAATGCGTACAGTATTCAGTACAATATGCAGGTCCAATTACTTCTGCTGATTTCAGCCCAAATATATCTCTAGACCAAATCCAATAAAATATCTGAACATCTGAAACCAAAATATCTGACATTAGGTATCAGTTTTCTGGGTTAAAATTAAAGCAAGACCCACCCAATAATTAAATAATTAAACAGACTTCGGAGGCTGGATGAAAGCTGAAAATATAAAGAAACCATGTGCCTGAAATCCTGTCCAGTTTGGCTCTAAAGGTCACAGAAGGCATCATCTGCTCAGGATTGGCATCCTAAAACAGTCTGAATGACCAAAGCTGGGATTCATGTCACTGAACCTGTTTATCTAAAAGTAGAAGAGACATCTAAGTCTAAGGCAGTAATTCTGGGCTACCCTTGTGGTTAACAGAAAGGAATAGACACCATGAGAGGACTTTCTCCTGCTCAGTGAGAGATATTTGAAAATAGACCAGATGAATTACACTCAGTAGGTGTTTCTTACTGTTTTGTTATTCCCGTTCTAGGAGGAAAAATCAATTGCCACGGCTAAACCAGTGGATTCAGGAAGACTTGGTCACACGTGCTTCAGTGTACTTGTTGCTGAAGGCAGGGGTTCAAAGAAGAAGAGGTTTTTGTCTAATAAATTTAACCCTAGGAAATGGAAGAATGATAATTCATTTCCCTTTAGGTTCAGAGATAAGATATTGCTCATGATTTGAATCTGTAATGTGTACAAAATAATAACAACAGTCAGTGAAGAATGGAAGACCAAGTCTGTCATCCCTCAGATGATGGTTACTCTGATTTTTGAATATTCAGATGAGGTGGGCAAGGAGAAAAGAGGTGCCAAATCTATGACTATCCTGCATTATGCGTGACGTATCAAAAGTCAATCTCATTTTATCTCTATTTTGCCTTTTCACATCTTACCATCAGGAACCTTTAGACACGGAAATAACTTTGGGCTTGTGAGATGTCCTGACTCAAAGAAGCTGTTCTCACATAAAATTTCTGATCACAGGTATAATGTTTCCAGGCCTGAGAATTTGGGAAATTTAATTTAAAGAATAATAAAAGAAAAAGCTTAAATTGCCCCAAAACTTTGGAAGCATTCAATGACATTGTGATTAAAGTTGAATAACTCTTCAAAAAGACATACAGCAGAGATGTATGATTGGAGTTTTGTTGCAATGATTTTGTGTAATTCAAAGGGAATATGTACTTCTTGAAGAATATAAAAATTTTGCAGTAGGCTTGTTGAGAAGAGTATCAGAAATTTTATCTTATAGTAGACATAATAAGGCCATTAACAAATATAAGCTATTACAGTCATATTTCCTTTTAGAGTTTCCTATTGACTTTCATTGTCTTTTCTTGCAATTTAATTTTTGAAACATTACTTCATTGAAATAAAACCCCTGATTCTGAATACCATTTCTTTAGAACAGCTTTCGTCTCGCACTCCAAATACCTTCAAAAGTATATTTAAGGCTGTCATGAGAAAGTTAATAAAAGCTGGAAATTTAAAGATGTAGGAGAGAGATGGGATTTAGGTGGCATTTGATTACTGTAGCATTTTCCTACAGATGAATGGACTTTTCTGAGATGAGGATAAATATCCTTGAATTTTTCTGAAAGGTGTTTGAATTATTTATATTTTCCATGAAAACACAGGGTTGTGTAATGAGGGCAAAATAGTTTTATCAGCCTTGAAATAACGCAAGCTAATACAGCTTATTTCTAGCTAATTGGAAGCAACAAACCTGTTAAAAATATTTCTTTGTATAGAGCATGGCAGTTATGAGAATAGTTCTTTTCTCAAAACTTCACTGCTAACGATTTGTACTGGTGATTTGACAATATCATTAAGAGAGAATATTTGTTTATGACACCTGAATGTCTAGAAAATCTGGTCACTGCACACTTGCTGTGACTAAGAGAGGTTTCTCATTAAATCCACTGGATATATTAAACCTATACTCAGTAGAAAATGTTGAAATGTGCAGATATAACCATAAGGAGAAATTTTCAGTTTTTATTGTTAGTTAAAGTTATAAAATAATAACTATATTAGCAAAATAAAATAGATTTCTTTTTTTTAAAGACAAAACAAACAAACATGTTTGCTGGACAACTATCAATATAATTTTGTAGCATTTGAAAAACTGTCTGAGTACTATCTGGTTTGTCCCTTGTTCATAGCATCCTAATGCCATTTTGGCAAGTTTGATATTTCATTTGAAGGGAAAATAATAAAGTGCTTTCTTTGTATTGATTGAAGAAATACAGTGCTTATTTTTTGCTTGGTTTTCTAGTACTTATTCAATAGGTTAAAGGGCAATACCATCTGTTTCCTAACAGGACATTTTGTGTAAGATTTGCAAGTCCTACAGGTACCTTTAAGCATGGATAAATATGCACTCATGGTTTCAGCTGGATAGTTTTTCACCACCAAAGGATGATTATGCTGTGTGCCTTGAGACATAGCCTATAATATATTTCCTGTCCCTTTATTGCATTTTGGAATCATAAACAATGACTGTTTGGCTCAAAGCCATTTATTCAGCCCAAAAAGACATTATTTGCACAACAAAAATCAATAAAAATGTTACTAGGTCTGGCTGGATACTTTGCTTAACTGTGATATTTGTCTGTCACTGATGGCATGCCATCTCTCGTAGGAGACTGGGGCCAAAACAGAGCTATTGATCCAGTCATCAGTGATGGATACTGGCATTTGGAACGGGCTGCTGCAGAGAATCTCGATTAAAAAAAATATTTCTATGTTTCGCCTGCAGCAGAGTCAAGATAACCTGAATGAGGAGATTTTCTCTTTTATATTGGGTTTCTCCTCTTGTGGTTGTTAAATGCTCTGGACCAAAGTTCATTATTGAAAGAATTAAGTCAATCTATGTTTAGCCAAAGGCTTTGACATCATATCAAGCTCTCCTGATTTAGACACAAGGTAGTTGTCCTTTTCATCACCTCAAAAGCATAGGGGAAGCGTTTTATACACACCAGTGATAGAAGTGATATGCTGGGGTGTGCTTACACTTTTTTCTATTGTAAAACATCAAATTATGTCTAAGAAAAACAAGACAAAAACTGATTCTCACACAATGTTATATAAACACTGACCTATCCTTTGAGGCGCTGGGTACTCTCTGCTCCTGCTTTATCAAAAGTTAAAGATACTAAACACTTAGAAAATCCCACTGCTTAGCTCTAGGTTATCTAATTAGGAAACATCCCTGCAGCTACTCAAGAAAATAAATAGCTGCTTAAATAAAGCAATGTTTTAGGCTACTATCATTGAGCAGTATTTTAAAAGGCTACTGACATTTTCAAATACATTTTTATAATTTAAAATCAGTCCTCTTTCACCAAATTAACTGATTTTAAGAAATATAATATTTTATAATAGAAAGAAGAGCATAAAGCAGCCTCTTAAATCAGTCTCTGAGAAATATCTTTACATGGGGTGGGTGATGAAACACTGGCACAGGTTGACCAGAGAGGTCACCTCAGGCCTGGATATATTCAAGATCAGGTTGGACAGGGCTCCGAGCAACCTGCTGTATGGAAGGTGTCCCTGGTCACTGCAGGGAAGTTGGACTGGATGACATTTAAAGGTCCGTTCCAACCCAAACCACTCTATGATTCTGTAATTTTTTCTCTCAGAGGTCAGAACTTTCACACAAAATCTGGGCATGAAAATATTCCAAGAACGACTGAAAGTAGCTAAACTTACTAGAAATAGTAGCATAATTCACAGAACTGATGGGAGTTTAGGAGTCATCGATCACTTTCTCAAGCTACTTTGCATGTTGTTATGCTAGTTCTGAATAACACAGGCAATAACAAAACTCTGATTTTGACAGGTCTATCTGAATGGCACAAAATCAATCACGCATGATAGCTGTACAGGGGTCATGATCATCAGAACTGTGGCCAAAGACACATAGGAAGGTTAACATTTGCCCTGTCTTTTTATGTTGTTAGAAATTCTGAGAGAAATTAATCATCTCATCCACATATGGGAAAATGGAAATAGACTAAAAAAAGAGGAGTCTCCTGATTTGGCTTTTAGTGTGGCCATTCAGCGCCTGTTGACCTGCATTGCCTGTTTTGTACTGGGACATGGGAGCAGAGGGCAAATTTTATGAAGTGTAGATTGCATTCAGACTTGCTATATAGGTTTTCCTTCCGGGCCTGCTCAAAAGAAGCAGCATCAAAAAAGAGCTGGTACATGACTGCTCCTCTATGACATCATCCATTTCCCTTACCACCTAAATCCACTCGCTGTTATCCTGCCACAAATAATAAAAATAGAAATCTGCTTCTCAATTAGCGTAATTTTATTCTCTTTCATGTCAGCAAACTTTCTCTAGATTCATATAGAGATTTTACCACACTGAATTCCTCATAATTGAATGAAGAACAACTGAAAATGTCTTCTCTTTGTTTTCTCTCTGAAGAAGCAGTTGGGGGGTAATTTGTTTAGCTTTTCTGTTTCAGAAACTTAATTATTAATAATATTATAAATTTCACCAATAATATGCTACAATTGGTGCTTCTTGGTCTCTTGGTATTTTTTCACACTCCTACAATGCAGTTAAGGTAAAAGAGTCTATATCATCTAACCTATTTCAAAGAGAGACAATTTGTCTGGAATTAAAACTCCAGACTTAAACATGAAGTGTATTGGGAATGCACTTCCAGGCTTGCCATTCTTCTAGAATTTCTAAAATACACTTCACTTTGAAAATTAGATTGCATGTGTTTTATGAGCCACATTTTAAACAGGTTTTCCAGGTCCAAAATCTTAGATGAAATTATAATTGTTGGAAATCACATTACTAGAATTTTTTTATTCTTTCTTAGATGAAAAGTAAAAACTACTAGCATTAAGGTTTTACATTTTAACCATAACAAATTGTATGTGAGCCTAGAATAAAATGCTTTCCATATTCATTTATATCAATAATAAAAAATGATATAAATTATTAATACGACAGCACACACGTTTGCACATATGTTTTTACATTAGTTGTCTGTGGAAATATCCTATTATTTAGATTTTTTTTTCTATTGTTGTTGTGTGCTGTGTAGACTAATATAAAAATCATGTACATTAGCTGAATTCAGCTCTTCAAATAGAAATTTATTCTAGCATAATAAGGTAGCTGAATTAGCCTTATCTGTACTAAAGTGTTCAGTGAACTGAAAATTACTCTTGTAAAGGAATGAGACTGTTGATGTAATCTCATTTTTCTAAGGTACAGATGTGCTTTCAGTGGCAAGACAATTATTCAGCATAAAACCCAATATTTACGACTAACATAAGAAATAGGGTCAAATCTCTAACAAACTACAAAAATGCATTAAATATTTTTAATTTTATTTTCATCAAATAGTTGAAGTACTTTAAGAAGGTGTTGCATACAGATTATGCTTAAGGAATCTAAATAGGGATTGTAACACACGGTAAAGATTTAGTAAATACTTTTCTAGTCCAGAATCAATGCCATTGATTATCATTAAAGCAGCAAGCTAAAAACAATGAAGTGGTTTCTAATTTTCAGGCTCCTGCTGGAGTCTGCTCTATCTCTTCGTTTTTTCAGTTAAGAGCATCATTAAATGGTAAGAGCAAACAGCATATTGAGAGGCCAAGTGTTTTATTAATTCATCATCAGAATTATCTCAGCACATTAATATTAATAGCCTCAAATTGGATTTCATTTAGGAGGTGAAATAAATATGCTGATAGTAAAAGCCTACATAGCCAATGAATCTTTTGAAATGGCACTTAAACATAGCAATACTCAAACCAGGTTAGATAAGTCATGCTGACTTCTTTTAGTATAGGGGCACCTTCCAGGTAAATTTCAACTTCTGAAAAAACTTCTTTCTCTTTTAGTAGATTATTGCTTAAATGACTGAAACAAATGTGGACATGTATTCCTCCCTTTATCTTACACCTTTTTTATCACCTTTCTTGATTGAAGGAGTCATCCCTAAAATCCCTAAGTTTTGATTTTCAAAATAGTGTGTTACTAAATGTCTAAGAGTATTACTTTGTTTTTGTATATGCTTTGACTTGCTGCTAGTGAATTTTTTGTTCTTTTCATTATTAAATTTTCTAGAACCAGAGAATCATAGACTTTATGGCTGTTTGCAGGGAGAAGTCTTATTCCTAAGTAAGTGCCAAAGAACATAAAATGTCCCCCATCTTCAGGAGAACCACATGATCCAAAGAGGAGATGATGTAAAGAGTAGAAATGAAGGTGGAGCTGCACATGAAATTTACACCATAAACACTTCCTTTATCTGATGAGTCAGTGGCAATAACTCAGTGTCGTGGGTTGACAGGTTTCTAGGTGAATTTCACCCTGCCAGGTCCTGTGGAGTGGCAGGGTGTCGTGGGCCAATGACATTTAAGGTACGCCCTCTGCGAGATACAGTATTTAAGGAGCTGGACACTGGGAACTTCCTCTTTGGCTTCCGGCGTTCCAACAGGTAACAGGGGACCCAGGGGGGGGTTCTTGCCAGGCTAGGCCTTTGGGCCTGCCTGGCTGGCCCCCCCTCTCCTCCGGCTCCCCGAGGGCCGGGCCTGGCCCCCTTTTACCATCTGCCGGGCCGAGCCTTTCCCCTCCCCTGCCTTCTCCCCACGAGGGCCGGGGCCTGGCTCCCTTTTACCATCCACAGGGCTGGGTCAGGCCCCCACCTCTGGCCACCTCCGGCAGCCC
>VZTF01000151.1:348201-515701 GCA_013397755.1 Cnemophilus loriae
CTTTTTTTTCTTTTAGTTCTGTTAATAAAACTTTCTTTATATTCTTTAAAGTTTGAGCCTGCTTTGCTTCTCCTAACCCTTATCTCACAGAGGGAAATACCCTGAATAATAGACCCAAATTTAAATTACTGCACTTAAATTGGATTGGCGAACTCAAACCACTACACTTTAATTGGTGTTTCTGCCCGGTTGGTGTCAAACCACTACACTCAGGCCTTCCCTCCTCACTTCGTTTCTTCAGTAAACCAGGCTGTTTCTATACCTTCCTTTTACCAATGCTAATCCACTGGCTAATGCCAAACCAGAAAAAAATGTCCACCCAGAAAGAAAATACTCTCTCTTTTTTTTTTTTTTTTTTAAATTTAAATAAGTTGCCACAGCTGCATTCTGGCAGCCTATCTAATAAAACCATTTTGCTGGAATGCCAGATACAGCCAGATTCAGATGATGCAGGCAACTCCACAGCCACATTCACCGCTCAGTTATTTCCTGCCGTTTGTGGCTTTAAGGGCACAATTTCGTTTGTTGAGGACCTTTATTACACAAAGATGATCCAGTCACAGAGCCATTCAAGGAGCCTGCCCTTGGTGCCCAAAGCAACCAGAAGGTTTCCTGACTTCAGGGTGCTTTTTATTGTTAGCAGGGAGACACAGATTAGTCATCCACAGCACAGCATATGCTTAAGGGTGTAGTTAATGGAGACACTGGATAATGAAATACCAGTTTAAATGTTCTATTCTGTACTGCTTCTCAAGAAAACTCGTAAAACAAAATTGCATCACTGAAAATGTAGTGCTGCACAGAACACTGAAACCATGTTCTGATCCACAGCAAAGAAAGCATTCACTGTGGGGAGTCCTCCACTTTGTCACCAGCATCTGGGGAATGTAGACTACCCCTGCATAAATGTGGGAGACCTTGAGCAGGGGTTGGAACTTGCTGATGTATCCATTCACTGGTGTTTATCTCTGTCTGTATGGAGGATAGGGACAGGGAATGCCTTCTCACTTTTTCGTCACTTAGCTTATGGGAGAAGAGGTGGAGAACACCGCCGGTGCAGTAACTGTGAGCTAGGTGCGGCTCCTTCCTTTAGCCGTAGTGCGACAGCAGGATAGTGACACTGGGTGAAAATGCTGGGGCTTGGGCTTGCCTTTGCCTTGGCAAGCAAAGCAAGTGAAGCAAACTGGAGGATGTGACTGGATTCATGTTTCTATCTGGAGTCTTTCAGTCCTCTGTGGTAGTTGGACTTCATAAAAATGTAAACACAAAGTAAGTATCCTCTTTGATGTGTTTATATTTTACAAATGTATTTAATTCAAATACTTCGGAGCAGGAAAGCAACAGTGATCTGAAGAGAGCAAAACTAGCCACGTACTTGGACTTCTACCAGGCAAACAATGGCAAACCTGCCCTGAACAGGAGTACTGTGCTCAGGAGAAATGCAGTTGAATATTCTGCCTTCATCTTGCAAGCTCCTCTACAACAGCGGCCATGCATGAAGACTGAGATGTAACTGGATGGATTTTGGCACTGCTGAGCACTGGACAGGCAGCTCTGGCAGCTGCAAAGTGTCTGTGACACCGTGTGTGTGCTTAGCCCCCTTTTAACTAGGCTAACAGAAAGAATAGCTTCAGGAAGGGTTTGCCCTCTGGTCAGACTAAAAGTTAGTTTTACAGCCATGGATCAGCCTCCAGCAGCTGAAGGTACTGGCTGTCCCTCCAAACAAGTGAGATTCAGGAAAATTTGGTAGTTCTTGAGACACAGCTGCTAGTAAGGCACAGTCCACATTTTGAATCAGCCTGAAGTCTGGATGTCCAATTTCAAGCAGCCCAGCTTTACATGTTGTATTAGTGTTTTGTTGCAAGCTCAATTCAACAGCCTTTTACAATCTACATAAGAAAATGGAATGGTTGTTTCCATGCATGATGAAATCCATGTCAATCAGGGAACTGTGAGCAACTTTACGCCCGTCCCCCTCCCCCTTTTGCTACCAGAAATGTAGAAGGAGATTACTCTTGTGGTTGTGGCTGTGGACTGAGAATTACAACATGATTTCCTGGCACTGCTACAGATTTGTTGTCTGTTCACTTAATTTGTCCATGTTTTGGAACCCAACTGACCTCATAGAAGGATTCTTTCTTTTATGCAACCACAATGAAGATGCTTTCTTTCATGTTTGTGAGGGGCCTAGAGTCTCTGATGAACAGAGCCACGTGAGGCTTTTGATACACCGAGATTATATAAATTTTATGTAAGTTGTCCTTGTTACCTCAGAAAATCTGGGCTTTTCCCCACTGGCAAACAAGCCTTGCAGGCAATGGATTTTCAGAAGCTATAATGAAATTGTGTATTTGAAGTATTTATCTGCCAGTCTGTGTTGGCATAAGCCTCAAACATTGTTCTCAAGCTAGCGCTCCTGAAATTTATTATGAACTAAAAGACATTCCCAAAAGCCTGCCACTATTACTGGAGAAAGAATGTGCAACAGGGACTGCCATTTAAGCCACCATTTGGAACGGCATTTAGGAGCTGCTGCCTGGAGTTGACATCCAGAATAATGAAGCTGACATTCAGAGGACCCACCCAGTAAAGAGAGGCAGAAGTGATCTAATTGTTGCTGCTTCCTTTCAGAATTCTACCCCCACTCTATCTTTTCCTGGCAGCTCCCCAAAATAAATTACTTTAATTGTAGCAAAAGTTTGGAATGGAGAAGAGTTATTCTGTTTAGTTTGTGAACTGGTATTTTCAAGTTTCCTTAATGACTAATATAATGGAGAGGTTATTATCAAAATATGCTGTTTTCAGAGTATATTAAAGCTCTCTTAGGACCCAGTTTAGTATCTGTTACCATTCAGTCAGCCCAAACACAGCATGATCGATTTGCTTCTTACTTTTTTGGTGGCCATTTCACATAGCACAACAGGGAACCATGTACTCAGTAAGGCAGTATTGGCAGTCTGCCTTGCTGCTGGTCAGAGCAACAGCAAAATATTCATATATAACATTAGGAAAATCAAAAAGCTTCTTTTCATCTGTTCATCAATCCTCTCCTGAGGCAGAGAGCAAGCGACCAGTTATCTATGAAGCTGTACATATCATTGGCTGTGTCTTGTCCTCTCTTCCATCACATGAGGTCTTCTGTTTATGGAAGTTTTCTTCTCCCTTTTGTTCCTCATTTCTTCACTGTGGTGAGCAACACCTACACTGTTACAAGGCAAGTCCACGATAATATTCACACCAAAACTGATACTGCCAGAAAGTTTCTCCAGGCTGCCATGTTTCATCTTTATGCAAAAGCTCTACTTGTATGTTTACTGTAAAATAATAAGCTTTTATCTCTCCTCATTCTTCATGAAAAGCTGTGTATCTTTACCAAACTTTTTAAAATTGAAAATTCTGTGCCTGTTACCAGGGGAGATTTTCTGAAAAATGAGCCTTTAAAAGGATTAGTTTCATAAATACTAAGGAAAATAAACCTGACTGATGGGAGGTGATTCTCATTCAGATGGTTTAGCAGATCTTTGAACTGAATGAACATCTATTTAAGCTGGAGAGTAAAGTTTCTCTCTGAAACACACAAAATTTAACACTCAAGTTAAATGCAGCTAAGATGTATGTTGAGGTTTATTGTCAAAATAGGAGTCCTTGCCTAGCTTACTGACACTGGTGCAGACAGGGCTAAACTTCTCTGCAGACACCTTTTGCTTTGGGGGACAAGACCCTGAAGCCCACACTTTAACACTTTGTTCTGATTCTCTTTGGCATGTTGACAGTTTGATATATTTTTGCCCCCTAGCAGACATTTATGGCCTGGACATTGGACAGGCTGGCTGTTTCAGTTTCACAGCGTGGCCCTCGTGTTGGTTGATGTTCCCAGATTTCCACGTAGACTTGTACAGTCTGCAGAGAAATTTCTTTTGTTTCAGTCATATGCTTGTGGTGGCAGAACTTAGCTGAATGGGTGTACAGGCTTCTGCTGTAATCAAAATTCTTTCAGGCTGTGTAGTTTCACATTAAAAGTAAATAGGAAAACCAGACCTGATCTGAATCGTATTTGGAACGACTGAAAAACTGGGAAAATATCAATCGGTGTAAGGGAATTAAAACTCACATTTTCCTTCAAATAGCTGTAAAATATCTCTGGTTAAACAGATAAACAAACAAACATGCACTAAATAATCATATAAGGAGATATGTACTTAAAAATTCATTCACAATGGACTTGGAGAAGGAAGGACATTGAGAGACAACAGTGAAAGAGAAGGGAAAAAATGGTAATATTCTAATACAGAAGGAAGCTGATAATGGACTATCTAAAAGGCTTTATGGGTGCTTAAATAGTTCTGTGGATGAACTGTATGAAGGTCTGTAACAGCTCTGCTGTGTTGCTCAGATTGACTGTGTCCTAGGATAAGTCAATAGGAATATAGCAAATCTAGGAGAAATTTTATGAATGAACAGGATGATTTACTCTGGTCTTTGAGTTGATCCCATTCTTTAAGGATTTTTTAGTTGAATGCTTGCCAGTTGAAGGGAAATTTCTAGATCTTTGCAGTTCGGTGAATATGTCTCTTCAGTACATTGCCACAGCTAAAGAAAACAAGCAATATATTTAGTTATTTTAAGTAGCAGATATATAACACTTCAAATATTAGGCTTGTAAAAATATATATATGCATGTATGTGTATAAAAATATATGTTTTTATATATCTATTATACATGTGTGCAGCTCAAATGACAAGTGTACATATAGTTTTGAAATATATCAATATAACCATTGCTTGCTTTTATTTTGCTGACCACGTGAATTCTGGCAGATATTTTCAAATATTGTCTTTAGTTTATGTATGTTCCAGGCCTCCACTGCATCATTCAAAAACCACACAATAACTTCATTTCTAATGGTTAGAAATGTTCTTTTCATTAGCTAAGATATATCCATAACTAATTTTTGCGTTCTTTTGATCTTGTACAAGGATATTTAGTTTTGACAGTCCTTTCTTTTCATTGTGTTTATCAAATAAGTATATTTATAGAAAATAATCATATCCTGCCCCAACTTTTGTTTCACTAGTCTCTTCTTTTAAGATTTGTTCTCTAAAACCCCTTATCATCTGAGTAGGCTGGTTTTGCATTGAAATTACTATTCTAAACATAGCTAATCAGAAGTGAGCCTGATATTCTAATGAAGTCTTAGTAAAGAATTGTACAATAGAATTAATTTTTTCTTCTCTTTGCTTAAAATACCCCACCTGCTGCTTCCTCAAATTAAATTGCTTGGGGATAAATAGCATTTAGATTGCTTTATCATTGACAGTTATATACTGTTCCATTTTCCTTTTGTTAGTGAGACCCTCAATCTGTAGCATAGTTTCTTCTAATTTGTTCATAAAAGCTGTGATTTTGCACTTTGTCTTAATAAGACCGTTAGTAATATTCTCCAATTCTTGCTGCAGATGTCTTGGTCTTTCCAAATGTGAGCAACGAACCGCAACTGTGATATCTGAAGGTTCATAAGAATATACCTTATTTGTTCTTTGACGTGGTTTGTGATCGTATTAGCCCTCATTGTTAGATGTTAGTTTTCAGCATCAGCTATTGGGACCTGCTTTCACAATTTGTACACACCTCAGAAATGTATGCTCAAATCGCCAGGAATTAGTGATGAGGAATAAATAGAGATGTGTGTCTATGTAGTGACTGGCAGAGCAAAACTAAAACATTGCAAAATGCTTGGGCTGAAACTTTTATTCTGATGCAGTCACAAAACTCAATGAGAGGAATCTAAGGCCAAAGGAAAAACAAAGATATTTCGATCATTTTTATTATTCTATCGTGCACAGTACAGAAAGGGATCTCTTGCATAGAGACACAGATATAAATAAAATGTGAGAAAGAATCCATATGTTGAAAAAAGAATGAGATTTGAATCTCATAGGCAGAAGATGCCTATTTAGAGAGTCTTACAATCTGTCTGACCATTAAAGAAGATGAGGGAACAGATGATTCAGGTAGAGTTGTGGCATCCTATAAACATTCAGCTCAACATAGGCACTATAACACAAACACTTTCTGCTAGAAACAACTTAGAAGAAATGTGTCAAGACTTATCAACAGCAAGATGATATGATAGCATCATTATGTTAACTTACGAACACAATCTCTGCCGCAAATAGATTTAAACCTTCTTCAAACAGTAGCAACAGTCCGATGTACCCATATTTCTTTAAGTGTTTTTGTTGAAGACTCCTGTGTGATGATTAGAAGATGAAAGTTGAAAACCCCATAATCAGTAGGAGGCAAAACTGCCACACAGTTTCTGTTGTTTGTTTGATTCTTTTCTTTTTGTATTGAAGGGGGGCAGGGAGGGGTGTCTGGCAGTGGAAGTCTCTAGAAGAGGGATGCAGGAGATATTTCTTAATTGTTTCCTAACTGGTTTAATATTTTATGTGTTTCTTCTCTATGATGGTAAAAAATACAAATGTTACCTTTGTCTTCCTCTGGAAGCTTCACACTCATTCCAGGGCTAGATAACACCTGAGAGTGATCACTCATTGGCAGTAATCTGCGGTCCTGGAGCCATTTTACGAAGTGCACAGAGAGGACTCCTGGTAAGTGGGTGCACTGGACAGGTGTTGAAACTGGGCAATGTAATATACTATTTCAATTTTTTTTTTCCTATCTGAAACAGATTCATTTTAAGATCTTCTGGAATCCAGGGCTGAGTTAACATTACATATGAGATGGTGCATTATGACATGCTCTTTGCAGTTGGGGCTCTAATGAACAAACACTGGTCTCCTAAGAGGCAAGATAAATTCTCCAGTTCGCAGGAAGTTACCTGCAAGTTGTTAAACAGAAGAAGAAGAGGTATTTTTCTTTTTGTCACAGCTCTTCCTTTGCTCCTTTTTCTTAAGGCAGTCAATCTGATGAACAATTTATAAAGTGATGGAGTGGGAGGATATTAGTCAATTTAGAGTATTCAGGTGGTTCTAACTATTAATCTAAACCCATAATTTTTAATTTCCTGCCCATATATAGCAGTAATTCTAGATAAAACTATGAAAAAATTTAGACCATTTGAATCTAATGGAAGATTTCCTGACTTCGTACATTGAAGAGCACATTTAATTTTGGCCATGCTTCCCACTGCACTCAAGCTAGGACCAGCATCCTCACAAGCTACTGAACACTCAAGAACTGTATGAAGTTAAAAAAAAAAAAAAAAAGTAATTGACAGGTCAGGTGAAGCAGAATATTCAAAGAAGATTAATCAGTTAGAATTTGCAATAACTCAATTGTTGTTGCAAATGTGGTAACAAAGGAAACATTTAGCCAAAAGGGAAATAAATAACTGTGCTCCTTGCAGGAGTCATTTATTGACTGAACTTTATTTGTCGAATGGTTTTAGTATCTAGAACCAGAGTCAAGCTATGAGTAGTACCAGGCTCAGTGACATAGGGGTATTATGCTACAATATTGGATCTGTTCTTCTTCACTGTTTGATGAAACTTGTTTTTTAGAAGCTTCATTTCACTCACTATCTTAATAATATTTTATATCCAGGTAGCTTTGTAGAAGAGAACATATATACAATATATAGCCAGTTGTAACAGACTACTCCACAAGGATCTTCAGTACATTAATTCTTATTGAAGTCTACAAGATAAACATTCAAGGTTAAATAAATTTCACAGAATCACAGAATGGGTAAGGTTAGGAGGGACCACAGTGGGTCATCTGGTCCAAACTCCCTGGTCAAGCAGGGGCATCCTAGAGCACATTGCACAGAATTGCATCCAGATGCAACATCTCCAATGAGAGAGACTCCACAATGTCTCCGGGCAACCCGTTCCAGTGCATGGTCACCCACAGAGTAAAGAAGTTCTTCCTCATATTCCTCAGGTGCAACTTGAATTGAATGCGATTTCTGCCCATTCCCTTTTGTCCTATTGCAGCAGTATCTGAAACATAAAAGTATGTTTCAGACTTTTTGTAATGAGCATAAAGGGGTATTAGAAACAAAAGGGTGTGATCTATCAATACACTCTCTAAGAGCAGTAGTTGGCAATCATTTGAAATGGGAAATCTCTTAGATTATAAATTATCTATTGTTTCTATTATCAAATTACAAGGAAACTAGGGATGGGGAGGTAATTCCATTTGTTTGCTATATTATTCTGAAAAAAAGATTGTAGAATGGAAGAACGCAAAAAAAGATTTTATAAGGGAAGAATTGTTTTCAGAGTGGGTTCAATACAATTTAAGGGGTTGAAAATAGGATATTAGACAGAATCTGAAACACTGAAAAGGGCATATATGGATATACAAATCATTGAAAATTGTTACATGCAAAAGGAACAAGACCAGATATGATTCTGGATGGACTTATTCCTAGAGAGTTAAAAGTGTATATTAAAGTATCCAGAATCACCCCCGAATTTAAACAAGCCATAAATGAATATTTTATTAAAATTCACTGCTATCATTAAGATAAAAGGAAAATATTTCAAATGTCAAAACCCTTTAGAAGAAAAAATGGAAGCAACAAATCTGAAGAAAATAGTCTTGTTTGTTTTCAAGCATAAGAAGAATTCAAAGAAATTGATTAATAGTTTCAGAAACTAGCACTATATCAAAACCAAGCAGAAAATTTGTAATGAGTAATTTGTTTAAGGTTAAAACTCCATCACAGGAAAAGGTCTGAAAATGACCCCTTAAAATTCAAGAAAAAGGAAACTCCTAGTTTTGGAATTCTGAACATCCAAATTCCCATCAAAAACCTGTGTTGCCAAGTAAGAGGAGAACACAGTCACGGACTAACAGACTCACAGTATCATGGTTGGTGGTGGAAGAGATCTCTCTAGATCATTTAGTCCAACTCTACTGCTAATGCAGGTTCACCTGGAGCAGGTTGCCCAGGATCACATCCAGGTGGGTTTTGAATATCTCCAGAGGATGACACTCCACAACTTCTCTGAGCAGCCTGCTCCAGTGCTCTGCCTCACAGTAAAGAAATTTTTCCTCATATTCAGATGGACCTTCCTGTGTCTCAGTTTGTGTCCTTTGCCCGTTATCCTGTTGCTAGCCATCACTGAAAAGAATATAGCCCCATCCAACAAGATGTCATTATCTAGAATACTTAGTGATAACAGTCTATATAAGAAGGTGATTTGGTTTTGTTGCAGTTATGAAACACAAGAAAAGGTAACAAAAACATTTTCTTCCATGATCCCTATTAGATGCAACTATTATCCATTTTCTCACATTCACTTCCATTTTAAGGATCTACCACATAGCAATTCATCCATCAGGGACTTCTTACAAAGCACGTAGGTTTTTTCAGAATAGTGAAGTACATAGCTTTTTTGAGCAGTTCCAGAATATTTTGGCTAGATACAGAGTATGATAAATCTTATGTCTGCCCACTGTTTCTTATTAATTAAACCATTATTTTAGACTGTCTAATGGTATTTTATAAATGAGCAAGAACACACTAATATAGCAGTATATATTGTCTAAACTATTTTGCATGCTCTGAATATGAGCACCACACACTTAATGTTTTCTTTTAGTAACAGCCTGATAAAGCCTGTTCCTGGTAGAAAAATCTGATCAGATTTAAAATGGGTAAACTTCAAAGATAATAGAACTTAATTTGTCAAGAATTAATTCTACACTGTTTTGTTTATTTAATAAGTGGAAGGCATTTATTTTGTAATTGCATCTTCGTACCTTTTACTCATTGGAAGATATTTCACTTCTCCTTTACCATGGCAGCATTTTCAAGATGAAGCTTTTGACTTGTGCATATGCTAATTTTAAAAAGATGAACTTTTGCTGTTATAGTGTCTAACAGGGAGAATTTCCACAGTGTTCTTGGTGAATAAAGATATCATTAAAATCTGAGCTACTAGGCACTAAACCTGTACTCAACTGATGTCTGACCTTCAAGACTTTTGTATAGTCATACTTTTGTATAGCTATATCTGCATGCAGCTGCAACAGAGCCGCAGGAACTGTGGATTTTTGCTTTGGTGAGAGTGAAAATCAGAGACTGGAAGTCTAGGCAGCGAGAAACAAAGGTCTTGAATAAGATATGAGAAAAATTCTTGCATATATATTGATGGAAGTGGAAATCTGTATTACATGGGAGCTACAGAGCTGTCGTGTGTAAGAAGAGGTCTCAGGGGATTGCTCCTTCATCCAAGCAAAATTAATTGAAATAGCATTTTGCATAAAGAGAAAGTTTTGTGGTTACCCATTTTTTTGAGTAGAGCATGCTCAATTTTCTAATCCAGACGTTTGCATGTGCCATGTCATTGGAAATAAAGGCATCAAATTCCTGCTGTTCTGGGGTTTACAAAGAAGGCAGTCTCATTATACGGATGCATTTGCAAAATATGCTTAAAAAACTTTAGTAGATCAAGACCCTTAATTATAATTTGATTCTATGGACTGCTTTCCCAAATAAACAAAAAATAGTTAATCATCTGAAGTTATCAGTGGGAAATGACAAAAAGGTTGCCTTCATCCCGAAGACTTGCCATCTCAAAATCCTTTCTCTTTCTAGGTAGAGAAGATAAGGAAAGAAACACTACTTTCCTCATGAACTAGCAAATAGAAAGGACGGAAGAAAAAGAAAAAGAAAGAGAAAAAAACAAAGAGGAGGGGATAACATATAATAGCAGCTATACAGTACCAGTGAGAATAGCAGCTCTGCCACAGAGGAGGGGGAATGAAAGTTATTGATGTTCTGCTCCACTGTTGCTAAAGTTTCTGAGATTGAAAGAATGGAACTCTGAAGTCTTGTACATTTGAGTGATCCACTGGGTATTAACTTCACAAATCACAGCATAATATCCTTTCCTAGAAGCTTCATCATGAATAATAGTAAGATTCTCCATAGATGCCTCATTACAGGATTCTCACATCCTCTCTATGCCACTTAATTCCACCTGGAAAGGATTAGGGTGCTGACATTCACCACGTAGTAAGTATTCTGGCTGTTAGCACATGAGAAAACTGTAGGGGGCTTTAGTACTGCCTAAGTGTGTAGATAAGGTATTTGTTCTAGATGACCCAGAAACACATAGTGTTTCATCACAACACGTGATGGAATGATAGAATCATCAGGGTTGGAAGAGACCTTTAAGGTCATGAAGTCCAATCACCCACCCATCACTATCACTGTAGCCCTAAACCCTTAAATCATATAATCCAGTGCGAGATCCAGACACTTCTTAAACACCTCCAAGGATTGTGACTCCACCACCTCCCTGGGTAACCTATTCCAATCCTAACCACCCTAACAGTGAAAATATTTACTCTAATATTTAATCTGAATCTCCTGTCTCAACTTTGGCCCATTGCCTCTTGTCCTCTCACTGCAGTCACAGTATAAGACATAGGTCCCCACCTCACTACAACCTCCTTTCAAGCAGTTTTAGAGAGTGATGAGGTTCCTCCTGAGCCTCCTCTTCTCAAGCAGAGAAGGAATGAGATGACTAAAAAAATCTAAGAAGAAAAAGAAAAAAAATTCACAAACACAAACCAGGAAGAACTGGACATTTTATGACTATTTCACAAAATCACTGAATTGCAGAATCACTGAATGTTTCAGTTTGTAAGGGACCTCTGAGACTTTATATTCCAACTCTAGATTAGTTTTGGCTTTCCTAAACTCATTCCAGCATGTAGTGTTAATACATTTGTTCTGGGCTACCTCACCCTCCTTCTGCATTCAGTATATTTCCTTTTGATATTTGAGTTTATTCAAGAGCCCCATATGCATCCATATGCATCCATGTTTGCATCCTGCCACCTTTGCTTGATATTCTGGTCCTAGGGGAAAGCCACTCTTGAGCTTGGATATGATGAACTTGATTCCTGAAAAGCAACAAGCTCTCCCGGACCCCTCTTCTCCCCACAGTTGACCCCTGTGGGACTCTTACAAGCGGGTCCCTGAATTGGGCACAATCTGTTCTACTAAAATCTAAAGCTGTGATACTACTTTTTGCCTTGTTCCCTTTTCTCTGGATCCTGAACTCTGTCATCTCCTGATCAGCAGAACCAAGGCCTTCCCTGACCTTTCCACGTCCCACAAGGACTTTTTTGTTTGTACGTATCTTGTTCAGAAGAGAATCTACCCTTCTCCAAACATTGATGACCTGTCTTAGGAAGCTGTCATCAGCTCTCTCTACAAATTCCCTGGGCTGCTTGTGGCTTGCTGTACTGCCCTACCAGGAAATATCAGGGTAGTTAAAAGCGTCCCATGAAGACAAGATCATATGAATATGCACTTCTTCCTGTTGTAAGAAGGGCTTATCAGCTTATTTCTCCTGTTGAAGCAGCCTATAGCAGATAACCATGACAACATCATGGCTGTTTGTCTACCCTCTAGCCCATAAGCTCTTGACTGGCTTGCCATCCATCCTAAGGCAGAGCCCCATGTGTGCCGGCTAATTTTTCACATAAAGGACAACTCTCTCTCCTTTCTTTCCCAGCCTGCCCTTCCTAAGGAGTCTGCACCCACCCACTGTAGTACTTTAGTTGTGGGAGCCTTCCTATCACATTCCTGTGACCCTACTATGATTCGAGGCTTCACCTGCACAAAGATCTCTGGTTCCTCCTGTTTGTTCCCCAGACTGTGTGCATTTGAGCACTGGCTCTTCAGCTAGTACGTGCTGATTTCTCTCCTCCCAAGAGTGTGAGAGCTTTCCACATAATGCTGCTGTCTTGGTACTTGTATGTGTAGGTATTCGTGTCCATAGGCTTGAGGTGGACCCCCTCTGCACAATTTGACTACTGTCAAAAACTGAGGTTTTACTCTTCTAATTTTTCCTCAAAGAATTCAGTCAGCCATCTGACAGACATTTGATAGATATTAATTAAATGTATGAAATAACATATTTGACAAGTGTTTCTAGTTGTTTGTCTCTCCTAGAAGGATCTGGTTCAGAAACTGTCTAAAATACAAGGCTGTTTTGCTGAATATTCATTTAAAGATATTTTAAAATACATGATGCATAGCAGTTTTGTTATCAGTCAGCATAGACTCCAGGATGAAAAGAACAAGAGGATAAAGAAATGTTACACCCTAGGTAGTAGACTCTTAGATCTAACTCAGTGAGTGCATGCATTTCTGAAGGGGAAGTTTGAGCACACACAGTTTAAAAAAAAGAAAAACAAAACGAAAAACCAAACCCATACCTGTCTCCTAGCCTGGAGCTTGAACACAGCTTCTTCCCACAAAGGTGTCTGAAAAAGTAGCCAGCTAGGGGATCAATAATTGTTAACAGAACTTTGAAAGATCTAATCTGTTGTACCAGCACTTTATGGGTCTATTTGACACTTTAGAGGAGTTACAGAAAAATAAGTTTACATAACCTAGAAATACTCAGATTCAAATACAGTTTTCCACTGTTCAATATGCAGCTCTTGCAGTTCATGATTCTATAATAAAAACTACTCAATTTACAGACTGAACAAAACTCAGCAAATTGGCTCCTTAGGTTCAGTTCTCCTTCAGTTGTCTCACCCAAGACACTATAAAGAACTGCCTTGTAGGCTCTAACTGTGAATAGTATGCTCTGATCTACTCCTGCAACTTTGCAATATTTGAACTTTCTGTTTCCCAGGGCACTGCAAAAACCTTTTGCTCCTGTTACTCTTGAAATAAAAAGCAGTGTTCTTTATGAATTTTTAACACAGCACACTTTTCCTGATAGTGCTTTCAGGCAAGTCACGTCAGTATCTGGACACTTGAATTTGAAGCTCAAAGCCTGACTGCCTCTATTTGTAAACAAGTGTGAACAGCATGAGCACAGTAGTGTCACTTCCCAGTAAATTCAGTGTTAAGAAATTACAAATGTATGTACTATAGAACAGTTTGACAAAGCTGTATTGAAATACATTATTCATAGTAATCTTTTTCAAAACCTGACATTTTTGAAAGTTTTCCATTTTGTGCATCATAAAATTGTAATGTTGGTTTTGAAAATGGGAAAAACATCAACAAAAAAACCCGTTGAATGTGTTTAGCCTTTTGCTTTCAACGAATCTTCTCCAAAGTAACAAATTCTGTCGATTTTTCCTTACCTTAAGCATTTCTCATTTTTTCTCTAATTATTGCAAATGAATTACTGCTGATCTTTATCCACTGTGGCATTCCCAGCCTGCATCCTGTGTGTGTGCTTGTGTGTGGTCAGGGGAAACAATATGTGTCAAGACTGCCTTATAAAATCAGTTCTAAGCCTTTAACCTTCAGCAGAACACTGAATAATTGAGGGGTCTATGGACACTGACGTTTATGGCAAAGCAGGAAAATAGATGTCTATTGATGGGGCTCTATCTCTGATCGTAGTTCACAGCCCCTTTCAGTGGTCGAGTTAACATTACCTCCTTGATGTCAGCACTGCAATGTTGGCTGCCAGATGGTACCAGGCTGACAGTCCCAGGTCTCCTGTGCCATTGGTAGCTGTTTTACTGGTGTGATCAACATAATTCAATCACTATCAATACTTATTTCTCCCCTGTTCCTCCATGCTAGTCACTTACTGACTTTCCCCTTCGTACTCTTTACTTTTGAAAGATGTTAGCACAAGGGAAAACAAAAGAGAGCATTTACCAACTTCAATCTTAATAAATTTCAGGTTTTGTTTCACTCCCCCTTCATTAGTATAGCAGTATTTATGAATGTAGTTTGATTTGTAAGAGCTGCCCCTTGAATACAAGTAAAGCTTCGGTGCTTGAAAATATCATTGTTACCTAAATGGATTAAATCAGTTTGTTGAGTTTTGCTAACTCATTGAATTATGTTTTTTCTGTCAGAAGACTTTATCACCCTTGTGAAAACCTAGGTGGCTGTTACAAATCTTATCTGAAACAACAGTTACAGGTTTTATAGGCTTATGTTTATGTATCTTAAATATTCATTCACAAGTCTTTAATTTTCAAAATTTATTTTTTCCTCTACTGGGAAAATGTCCCACTCTGCACAAATAGCTTTTCCACTCTTTCTTTAAAACATTACAGTAAATTAATATTGATTTCCTTTTCTCTTCATTCTAATAAATGAAAAAATATTGTGAAGAGTTTGTGGACTTGTTCTGAGCATATAAGGGCAGCTGGAGAAGGATGCACTTCCAGTGTTCAAACCCCTGACTTGCACTGTAGCCTCCATCATAAATGCATTTTTCAAAGAGACAGAGCCTAGCTCTGTAGACAAGTCAGATCAGCTCTGAAGCAGGTGTACTAATGTGGGGGGAAAAAGTTGTCTTTTTTCCCTGATAAAGCTCTGATCACTCCCACAGGGGTAAATGTCTGTACCACAATATCTTGTTTTGGTATTGCTATAGTGAAGACCTTCAATGATACTGTCCATCATTTTGTGACAGCTACTTCCATTTGATTTTCACTGGAGGCTGACAAATTTACTCATAACTTTAAAATAATATTTTTTTAAAAATATGATGTAGAGGAATAATGATCTTTTCAGTGTCAGCTGCTGAGAACTCCCACAAATGATAGCTGTTAATTAATACTTTCCATAGACTAACGATCTATCTGTCCAAGAGGCAAGCTACTTTGGGTGTCCTGAAACCATCTGCTCAGCTTTACAATTCCTGCTTGTTCAATTTAATAATGAAAAGAAGTTTTGAGCAAAAAAGATTCCAGTCCATGAGCAAAGATCTGTGTCATAGCACACAGCTAACAAAAGCCTGTGCTAGGGAATTGAGGTGATTGAGGTGTCCTTTCCCTCCTCCTCTGTTTTTTTCCTTGTTTGTTTGTTTGTTTTGTTGTTGTTGTTTTTTATGCTGAACATACATTTATTGAGTTTTAAAAACATAAATTGAACAACTGATAATTACATCAGAGATGCAGCCAAAAAAAGAGATAAGCAGAGGATCAGTTTTCATATTTCCCAGTGTTTAAGACACACTGATCAGTCTTAAGTCTTTACAGTCTTCTTTTCACCAATGATAATTTACAGCTTTCTACTGCCACTCTTCAGTTCTGTCAGTTGAGCTTCTGTCCCTGCTGACCTGGCTATTCTGAGAGGAGCTGAAGTAGCAGGTAAGCCCATCACTGTAGGATGCACATTGATTTTATAATTCCTTTCTGAGCTGTATGTGTGTTGTTGATGTCTTCTTCACCATAACACAGATACATCCAGAATCTCACAGTACTGAAGATAGCTATTTAGATGTAAATCTAAAATCTTAGATGTACCTTCTAAATATAAATTTACAGCTGCCCATGCAACTATAAAATTAAGGTCTTTATTATATCCATGTAGCTCTGTGTGTAATGTCACATACCTGTAGTATATCGCAAGTCTATAGAGAATATGTAAATATCTAGAATATAAATCCCTAAATACGGATATATAAATAATTATTTCTTTGTGTGAATACAGAAATGCAAAGACCAGATGTATAAAACCTGTGAATTAAGCCCCAGGATGTGCAGTATAATAGGCAGTCATATTCCAGCAAGTAAGTCCAACATAAAATCCATTATAGGAGGCATCATCTTCAAAAAAGGGATTCCCAAATGCAGAGTGGGGCACTGAATAGATGACAAGCTATGTGACAGGCACTGAAGATGTGTTGGTTTGACTGTCATGGTTAAATCCAGTGGTAAATGACAGAGCTTGGATTCTTTCAGGGAAAGGACATGAAGGGTCCTAGACATCCGGAATCCTTTGTGAATACTGGTCCACAAAGGAATATCTGGCACACTCAAGATGTGGAAAGGTGTTGACTACCCCACTTCGTGTATCTGATACGCTCAGTGTACTAGATATACATTTTCTTATTCATGCATGTTAAGGGTGGCAACTGACGGAAAATGAAAATTTTTATTTTGTACTTGTTATATTTTGCTAGAATGTGAGTTTTGTGCACTGTCTTTTGCGTGTTTCTTGGAGAGTTCGACATGGAGAAGTGCCAAGGCCTGCAGCTAAAGAGAAAAAACCCCAGGCACAGTACAAGACAGGGTCTGACTGGCTGGAAAGCAGCTTTGCATAAAAGGACCTGGGGGATCCTAGTGAGCACCAAGTTGACCATGACCTGACAATGTGGCAAAAAAAGGCAAATGGTGTCCTGCATTAACAGCAGCGTGGCCAGATGGTCAAGGGAGGTGATCCTACTTTTTCACTCAACACTGGTGAGGCAACACCTGGAGTGCTGGGTCCGGTTCTGGGCTACAAGAAAGACATAGACATTCTGGAGACAGTCCAACAAAGGACCACTAAGATGATGAGGAGACTGGAGCATCTTATGTACAAGGACATGATGGGAGAACTGGAACTGTTCAGCCTGGAGAAGAGAAGGTTCTGTGGGGAATCTCATTAATGCATATAAACACCTGAAGAGAGGGTGCAAAGAGGGTGGAGCCAGGCTCTATTCAGTGGTGCTCAGTGACAGGACAAGAGGCAATGGGCACAAATTGTAACACAGTACGTCCCACCTGAACATCAGGAAATACTGGCAAGGGTTGCATAGGGAGATTGTGGAATGTCCCACCTTGGACCTATTCAGCAGACGCCAGAACCTGCTCTAGAAACTCTGCCTCAGAAGGGACATTAGACCAGAAGACCTCCAGAGGTCTCTTTCAGCATCAGCCATGCTGTGGCTCTGTGACAGGCTTGATGTCAATTTACTGATGATACTAAGCAGAAAAAAATCCCACAAATAAACTCTGAAAGGTGTAGGTGTGCCCAGTAACTGTATAAAACTACAAACTGTAACCAGTATTTTACAATATAAAACTCATGTAGTACATTCCCCACTGAAAACAATTCAAAATGATAATTTTGGTATTCACTGCTCACTGTTACCTCATCTATTCTAAATAATTTGTTGTCTTTTTTTTTTTTTTAATAAGTCCATTATAGGCCTGGTGTTGGATTGTTTACCACATTTTTATTACTATAGCCCTGCCATTTGCTATTTTCTTTAATTTTATGTCTGGTGCTTGTTGAAATAAATATGAAGATTAAGAAATGAGCAAATTATTCAAGGATTTAAAAAAACCACTGATTTTTATCTTTTTTTTCCAGAGGATCTCCTCATATTAAACTTATCATTCATTTTGCACATTTAGTTATCAATGTAGATGTCAATAAAGGATGATGTTACCTGCTCTTTGCAGGATAAATCTGACATATTTGGTTGACAGATCTTGTGCCCTAAAGCTAGTTATTGTATTCTTTCATATTAATTATGATTGAGATTAATCTTTAAACCCAATGGGGTCTTCATAACATCTTGACTTTGCAGAACATGAGTGTAATCTCATATCTGGAGAATTTAAATATTTTTCTCCAGACTTTCAAATCTGCTGCTTGACTTTAAGCAGCAGTTCAGGTCCCAGGTCTCAGTTTTCAACACCCTCAGCGTGTTGTGGCCAGTTTATCAGAGATTGCATATTAATCCGTGAGCAACCATTCAGAACAGTATAGGTGACAATGCCTGGGTTGAAGCTACTGAGAGGGTGAAATAAACCTAAAACTCAGTGGGCATAATGAGTAAATTACATTCTTCCTAAAACTGATCACTTCAGGTCAGATTGTCAGATCAACAGTGAATTGCTAAGGGTGGGTAGAAGTGTCACAATGGCTGCAATCCATGCTATATCTTTTCTAGACATAAATGGGCAGAGCACAGTGAAGCACGATGGACGTGAGATCTTGCTTGCAAAAGTCTGGATTAAGGATGATAAAATAAATGCAAAATTCCAATTCATAACAGCTTGCCATCCCACTGATGTAATGTACTGTTTAGAGAACTCATCTATGAGAGACACTAGTTCTTTTACTTCTCAGAACTGTATCCTATGAGGATTAATTAAGGAATGCTATTTGAAGACTTCTGAATGGATAGCACACAGTTCCTATGTGTATTGTCCATTTTTTTATATGACAAGGAGACACGGCAAGTGGCTGATGCAGAAGGGTTTGCTGTTATATATCCATTTAGGATTCAGTTCCTCTTTCTACTTTCATCTATTGGGCCATAAGACTGCCAGAACCTTTCCATAATTTGTTAAGCAGACACATCAGCATCTGAAATAAATGTAATACATTTGTGCCAAATCTGAATACATAGTCATGCTCATTTTGCATCCTATAGTTCATTTTGAATAGCATATAATTTCATTTTTACTGCAGAAAAAGCTGCAACTCCAATTTATAGCCTACATAGATACAAAGACAGTTGCACTTTCCTGATCCTAAAATTGTGGATGAAACTTGTGCTATCAAAAGACCAATTTGATTTCATACTATACAGTGCCAATGAAAGACACAGATCTACAGCTGATGATATGTCTCCTAACACTGGAGGAAGTTCAAAGTTCTCTGCACTACAAAGCACAAAATCCTGTATAATTTTTAATATCTTGTCATTTGCAAATTATACTTGTATTCTAATTTGTGTAAATTCTTACTGAGTAATAAGTTTTCATTTTAGAAATTACCATATAGAGGTATGTATATCCACAAATCATTTTATGTGTCAGCAGCACCATTCAGGAGATTATGTAAACAGTGCCCAGAAGTTTGAAGTAGATTGCAGCAGACAAATTACAAGCAACACTGCTTGTAATCCTCATGTTCAAGGTATGTAGGATTTGGAAATTGTTTTAATCTATGATACTCACAGTCTGACTTCATTCTAGTACAGAAAATGCCAAATGTGGAGAACTCACTGCATCAATAGGGAAACGGCACAGAATCGTAATCTGGATAAACAGTAGGACTCTAGACTTTAAAAGCCTAACTTCCTCCTTTCTTGAGGAAAAAAAAAAAAGGGAAACAGCATAATAAGACATTTTGAGGTGGGTGTTAGATACACTGTGGATAGTTGTGAGCAAAACATAAGTTATTATCCTGCTACTAGGAAATGCAGAGGCAGTCTGAAAGTTTTGCACATGCCAGAAGGAGAAACAACCAGGAAAATTAGTCTAAAAAGACAGATTTTCACATCGCAAAACAGGTTACCATTTGCAGAATTGGATTAGGTAACTCTTCCCATCCACTTTCAGTGTTCTGTGTACCTTTTAATCATTATTGTGTATAATCTGATAACTAGTAATTGCAGTTACAAATGGGAGACTTAATTACTTAAGTAAGCCTAGTAATAGGAGGGTTTTGAAGAAAAATGAGCAATATCCTGCTCAAAATTAATGAATATGTGCTTTTTCTTTTTTCTTTTTCTTTTTCTTTTTCTTTTTCTTTTTCTTTTTCTTTTTCTTTTTCTTTTTCTTTTTCTTTTTTTTTCTTTTTTTCTTTTTCTTTTTCTTTTCCTTTTCCTTTTCCTTTTTCTTTTCCTTTTCCTTTTCCTTTTTCTTTTTCTTTTCCCTGGAAAAGATACCTTTGGTGATAAAGATTTTATGCATAATTCAAAGTAAAAATTAATTGCACAGCACATTTTTTTTGCCCAGGACATAATTTTTGTAGGCCATGGACCGTGATTTGTACCACTTGAAGGCTTCTATAGTGGAACTAAACCATCCTCACACTTTTTCCCCTCTAGTCTTGCTATCAAAATGATAAGAATTTCTATTTAAAGAAGTCTTTCAGAAAAAGTCACTTCTAAGCAACTAAGGTTCATTGTCATAGTGACATTTTAAAATGTTATTCACACTTTGCTTTTTTTCATTGCAAGTTACAATGGAGTAATTTATTCTGAGTGAAATATCTGAGAATGTAAATACAATTATCCATTAAAAACAGTGTATCATCCACATCTGCTGATAATAAGATCTGCATCAAACTCTCCACTTCATTGGACAAGGAGATTTAAAGGATTACATGAGTTAGTGTCAAACATAAGCTGATGAATGAAAGCTCCTAAACTCCATATCCTTCACCAGCACAGTTTGAGCTTCAACAATTGTTGGACTCACAAGTGACAGAGTAAATATTTCGTTTTCTGGCTCTGAGCTGCTGATTTGCCATAATTTTGATACAGAAAACAACGGAAGTTGGAAGGGTTAACTTGGAAAATGCTTCATATATTCCTTTCAGTAAAGTGATTCTGTATTTAGAACTCAAAGTCTGCAATTTCTGGAATCAATCCTGTTTAAAAGGACAAACCAGATCATACAGATAACCAAAAGTTCTAACTCATCCTCCTGCCTCCCAGAAAAGTAAGGGGAGATAAAAGGGACAGAGTTAAAAATCCCGTAGAAATTTCCTGGCAGGACGAGTCCATGGCCATGGTTATTTCATCCAAAACAGCATTTCTGACTCTAGCCTTCTAGAGAACAAATGTTAGATTAACTCTTTTTGGATGTTGAGGTTTTCTGGACCACCAGGTTAGGGACGGAATAAATAGATCCTTTTACAACTTGAAGGAAAAATAAAACATCAAAGTAACAATGTGACCTTTGTAATCTGACTGTATTTGACTTTCCTCCATGCCATCCGGCCGGAGTTGTTTCGTACCCTGAAGAAAGGAACAAGATCATAGTATTTGCATATAAACTGGTGGAGATACAAGTCAAACACTGCACTCACATTCAAAATCAGATGAAACAGATAAATCTACAGCTTCTATCTTGTTGCACTACTGAGATTATATATGAATAGATAATCACATGACCTGAACGTAATTCCATTTTGATGTCTGTGTTTTAACCTTTCTGCATCAAAGAAAGAAGACGTAATTGTCTGTTTGAAACAACTTGCAATCACTGCTGCTGAATATGGTACCCTCCTTGTTCCTGATCCCTGATATTCAACCAGATCCCAGCAAACTAAAAGAGAAAAACTACTTCCATATATCTAGGTGGTGTTTCAGATGTGGCAGATTTTTCAAAGAAGAAACAATGGTGAAGAACGTGGGAAGAACAATGCCAGAGCATTAGCATCCTTAGCAAATGATTCTAACGTGAGTTTTGCTTACGTAAGGTACAAGTAGTTCTAGACCATTCTACGGAAATAATAGTTATTAAAATATCTTTAAAGTAACTCTCAGTAGTGTCTGAAAGACGTGACGACAGATCAAGTAGTGGTGTTGGTATATCATCTTTCATAATTGCATTCATTTAATAATATTCCTTGTATTTAACCATCTTTGAGTGTAAAGATCGAAGACTGCATTGTGAAATACCCACTTTCTGAAGAGAGTATCAGTATTCATAATGTTAAATGCCATTACTACTTATGTGAGCAGCATTGCTCTATCATATCTTAGCAGTCACTAAAACAAAATTAGAACATATAGTGTTGTTACCTCTAAAGCAGGTATGCTCTCCTCATTGCCCTGCATCTTTCAGTTTTCTCAAACTCATTTTAATCCACCCTGAATGTGTTTTGTAAATAATTATGAAGAGCAACAGCTACAATTTAAGTGTTTGCTCTGACATGGATCTTAAACAGATTTTTAGGCATTAGATTCTATGGGATGTTTAATCATTTTCCCTGGCTAATGTAAATATTTTCCTGTATTTTTAAACAGTTCAGTATATCTTAGTAGGTTTTGTAAATGGAATATTTCTTTCCCTCCTTAGGTTAAGTCAGCTGACTCTTTTCTGCTTAGTTTTGAACACAATAGTACTAACTCATAAAATTAATTCCCATTTTGTGGGATTGTCAGAAATGAGGATTGCTCTGACCCCTGTTTGAACTCATCAGCTGAAATGAAGTTGTTCAGTGAGCTGGAGAAGACAAAGCTGAGTTCCAAGAAATTAATCAACTCCATCAGCCTCCACGATAGGCCTGAAAATGGCACACATCAGACTGACCCTGAGCAGCTCTGGATTCCCTCCGTAAATGAAAGTCATCATTCCTGGCAAGGAAGATACTAAATTATAGGCTTTTAAATTTAATTTTCAGTTTACTTGTGTTTTCGATTAGTGTGCCATGTTTCATAAAGATGGTAGTACCTTTAAGTAGTAAATGCCCTTCATCTACCAGCTCGATCCCTGTTGTAATAAAAAGGTAAATTTGAACTAAAAACTGTTAGCAAATGAAACACGTGGTTGGGTTTTTTTCCCTTTTCTCTTTCCTTTCTCAGTGACACCTTAAGCAACAACACCAAATTATTTTCTTCATACCAAAATCAATAACAGGCTTGGAAATAAAAAGTAGCCCCGCAGCCTGAGGCCACAGATTTTCATGACAGGCTACTAAAACTATCTTTCAGTAGCCTGAAGGTCTGCCAGCTAATCATTCACTTTCCTTTCACTATTTAGTTGTCGGATATCTCTCCGGGCTAGTAAAACTTAAAGGCTATGTGACAAATTGTCTGCTAAAGAAACGTTGTCCATTTTTATCTTTGTGGAACTTCAATCTTTAGCACGTAGGCTGGAAAGTTCACATTGCTTTGGAAGGAAGACAGAAATTCAAATGCCAATGAATCTTAAATCCTTAAATGCTATCTTATTTTGCTAAATGCAAAGCATAAAAGCTATCATTTTGTACTTTTACAAATCAGTAGTAGTAAAAATACAGGTTTTTTTTGGAGAGACAAGAGGGATAAAAAAGGGAAAAGAAGTTTAAGATTCTTTAGTTCAAGTCTCCAAGGTGAGGGAGAATGACAATTAAGATTGAAAAGCTTAATTAGGTTTCCGTTCCCTTGTACATATACATGACAATATAACCTATAAATATAGGTAACTATAAACATAAAAAATTTTTATATAAATTATATATAATACATATTATATATAAAATTATATAAATTAATAATATAGGTAACTATAGGAATTCCCAGCATCCATTGTAAGCAACATCTATCCTACAGCAGAGCTGATAGGAAATTGGAAGGTGATGAATGCTATTAACTCTCCTCAAAGTTCTCTTTTTTACAGGTTTTTATTTAAATATATAAATGTATACATTTAGTCTAGATAGCAAAATTTCATTTCTACTTTTTCAAAGGATCAAACAACTCTAGTGGCTACCAAATAACAAATCAAGTGGCTGCCTAATAACGTCAATGGTAATTTCCCATTAACACATTTGGGTGATATTTAATAAACTCGATTGACTGGCATCTTTCTAGTATTCCAGACTAACCATGTGTTCCTAGATCTCTACCTATATAGTCTTTCAAGTGCATGGCTTGAGGCAAAATATGCACCTTTGCTCCTTAACTATTCTTCAACATTTGCAGTGTTTCCCTTTTCCCTTTACACCTCTATTCCCTCCAAACTGTGCCCTGGAAGGGCTTTTGCAGATAAACCAAACTAAAGCTTTCAGATATATAAGTATAATCTATGCTAAACCTTTACATCATCTTAAACAGATTACATCAATGTAAGTCTTTAGATCATGTTAAGTACCTCAGACCTATTAATTTGTGCTCTAATAGGCATTTAGCAACAGAGGTGCACAGATAAGGGGTGACTAGGGCGGGGGCAAGACAGTCAAACCTAGTCTGAAGTCGCTGAAGTACTTTGCCATGGTGGCTATGTGCTAAATTTTAGTGATTAACCTTCGTGGCCCCCAAATATCCTGCCATAGTGGATAGTGTATGTTAGTTTAGCTTAGCTAAAAAGCAACAAGTCTTCTCAACCTTAATTACTGCTTTTATATCTGAAAAGCAAGTTTTGAGGTGTTTCAATTTTCTGTCACTACAGTGGAGAAGTAGCTAAGGAGTCAATTATTTCAAAAGTTTTTCATCGTGAACAGGAAAGTGCACTCACTTACATTGTATGTGTGTATTGTACCCAAAAACGCACATAAAGGAAAAAGGTGATTTGTACTCTTTTTCCACTGTTCTTTCAATGCAAGCACAGCCAGAAGCAGCAACCTCCCTGTCAAAGTTCTTTTCTGTTTCCACACTGCCGTGTTCCTTGAAAAATTATCTTGCTGCTGGTGAAAATTATCAGACTAAAGGTGTGAGGATTGGTTTATTATAAAACCAGGAAAGAAGACTACAGATGATCTGAACATCTAAGAGTAGCAAATGTGACCAAGACTTAAAATATTCTTTAAAGGGACTTTTTGGAGCCTTGAACCCTTTATAATCTGAAGAGAAAGTAGCACAGACAAGTGATAAGATTTAAACAGAATGGTAGTAGTAGACATGAAGTTCTTGGAAAAGCTGTTGAAACTCCTAAGTTTTCTTGTTAAGGCAGGAACCAGGCAGCCTCTTTACTTTGCTCACTAGAGTGTGAACATCCAAACTTGCATCGGGCCTCGCATACTTCACCTTAGGTGGAGTTCAATATTCATGTAACTATTTCATCTTCACATGGTATTTTCCATGCTCATTTTTTAAGGCAAAGTAGTCTTATGTGTTATGT
This sequence comes from Cnemophilus loriae, assembly GCA_013397755.1. Lineage (NCBI taxonomy): Eukaryota > Metazoa > Chordata > Aves > Passeriformes > Corvidae > Cnemophilus > Cnemophilus loriae. The sequence continues at coordinate 373,469 of VZTF01000151.1, forward strand.
GATCCTTTCCCATGGATGGGGATAATGGTTCATCAGGATCACTAAGACACTGCTGACCCTCAGTGCTCAACTGAGTGAGTGTGCACCCTCCCTGCAAAGTAGAAAGGCTAAAAATCCCAAAGTAATTTCAAATAAAGGTGGCCAGTTTGGGTTAAGTGAATGGGTTAAGTTATATATTATAACTATATAATTAAAAGCATTTTGCATGTTTGGGGCAAGAAGCCCTGTAAGAGCACTTAAATAAAAACTTAATAAACGTCTTGCTTTAGAGTCTTTGAAGCATAATGACTGAGACATGAGGGAGAAAGTTATTATTTGATCTTAACATGTCTGGTATAAAAGTTTACCTGGCAATATATAGAGCTGGGATAGCTAAAAAGTTATTTTCAGTTAGCTGTCCATTGTGTCACTCTGCTAAGATCGCCACTGGAGGAAGAATGAATTAATGGTATAAACTGTTGGGCTGTATTAAGTTTTATAAGGAGCAGAGCTTTTATGCTAACAGCTGGCCATTTCAGTTTATATTAATAACCACTAATTCTTGCATGTTAGCTCTTACAAATCTACTCAGAGATATGTTCAAAATTCAAATGCAGGCACTCAGATGTTTTACACGAATTGTGGATTAATCACAAATGTCTTGATATTTCATATTCCCATCTGCAGTTCAACAAAGAGGCCACAATTCAAAAGTTCTGAAAAATATTCTTATTTTTTTCCCCAAAGTATACTTTGCAACACCTTGGAAATTAAAGTCTATCTACACATGTATGCAGTTGTTCAGTTCCAGTCTCTTCTTTGTTTTGATAGATTACATTTCTGTGTTGTGCCCATCTCTCCCCGTGAAGGCATCATTTGTTTTCTTCCCCTTGCTGGTGCTGGGCCTCAGTACAGGCATCCACAATGACACACGCTGGTGGAAACAAGGTGAGAACACTGGTGCAGACCTCTTCTGCTCTGTGTCAGTTATGTCATTATTGGCACTTGATCTAGTGGCACGCATTTGTTTAATGAAGCATGGTTGCTTTAACCTTCGAGACTGTCCCTCTCCAAGAAGCATCAGCTCTCTCCTAGAAATTGAGTCATGACTCAGTAACGTGCCAGTTATTATTGTAATAAAAACTGTCCCCCCACAGCAAAGACCACAGCAAAGAGTAATTTGATAATCTTCTACAGTCATCTGTACATGTTCCTCTTCCCATGAAGAGTTAACCCGTTACTAGAATATATTAAACATTGTTTTATTGGAAAATGATGAAAAAAATACAGTCCTGAACTTCTGAATTTGTTTTTCTTGCATTCATCCCTTACATGACTTGATTCAATACAGAAATGAGGCCTCAAAGTCTAATAATTATAGTAGTTATTTTATTTTGAACCTAAAATATTAGTAGGAACAAGCTTTCTGTCTTAATATTACCTTGAAAATACTAGCCTTAAAAAAGATGTGATTTACATTAGCTAGCCTGAAAAATCACATATATAACTAGAAGTTGGGACCTCAGCCACTTGACACTACGTAAGTACAGAGGAACAGCCCTATATGGTTATACTATAAAGGTTGTTTTATCTCTATGTTAACATCAGAGACTTACTGCAAACATCAAAATCAATAAGGGATTTAATTCAACTGAAACAAAGAAGCGTTTGAGGCAAATCATTGTCGTATTTCAGAAGTTCTTTTCCTGCTTTTTCTTGAAATTTTGCTAATCAGAAGGTGACTACTACTCTTCTAGCTAAATTTTAATCTTAGTGCTTGATTCCAAAACAGCTGCTTTTGCCCCTGAAAGAGGAATTCATCTAAGCTTTATTTAATACTTTGGTTGTATACTCGGGCAAGTCACATATCTTCTAGCTTGACTATTAACATAAATCAAAAGATCTTGTGAAAAAAATAGACTGTCTAGGAATTGGTGGTGCTATAGAGAATATGGGCTTGGAAGCAATGCAAATATTCAGATATTTACCTACCTTTCTTTGTAAACAAGATATTATGAACAGAAAGATTACGAATTGTAAAAATGCAAATAAATGATTGACTACTTCTTTGCGCACTTTTTTGAGTTGGATACATTTTCTAATGGGTTTTTCAAACAAAGGCTTTGTGATACATGAATACTACTGATGAAAGCTTGGTGTTACTAAAACTTCAAAGGCAATGATTCAGTGTGAATTTCTCTGATTTGAGCATTGGTGATAACCTTTGTCTAAAACACTAGGCTGGAACACTTGTATTGTTAAACACTTGTGCTGCATTGACCTTTCTCAGGATTGTTTGCAGTTGGATATTTCAACACACCATACCTGCAATTGTATTGACTAGAGTATTTTGCCTGTCAGGATTAAGTTAATGTTGTTATCTTTGGCTGTAATGAGTTTTGAGCCTGCTGATGCCTGCCTGCAAATGCAACTGTAAATTACTTTACAGTAAGACGTGACGATTTGCTAAGTCTCTTGATAGGTTCTTTAGTCAGATTTAGTGTAAAATATAAGGTGAAAAAGTTTTTTGCTCTGACATTCTGCATTGCAGTTGATGTTTGCAGAACCTTACCTCTTATATATATATATATAAGCAATTCCACTAATTTCCTAGGAATTTTAATATTCTGTCCTACTAAAGAAGAGGGGAAAAAAGAGTAAAGAAGAAATAAATGGTCATGTGATTTCAATTTTTCCATTGTATTTTTAAAATTACTGGGAACTTCTAGGTTTCATGTAAAAATATTTATAACCTTATAACTGAGCCCAGTTGCACAGACAACTGGCACATTATCCTCAAGTGCTTTCAGCAAGATCTACCAATGATCTCATGCTTCCTCATGCTTCCTCTTCCAAATGATATGGGTAAGACAGGAAAGCAGGCCAGGACAGAGAAGTTGAGTATACACATTGTCTGTCCCATGGTTGATGTACCGGGTGTGTCTCCTGCCTAGCCACAAATGCAAAACTCCTGTACAAATTCCTATACTTTGTATCTCACTCAGCGTAATACCATTTTTCTACTTTTGACAAATACAGTACTACCTTGTTTGTATTTGTTCAGGACAAGTCTGATTTTGGCAAACATGAAAATTTATTTAAACTGAAAGGCACTGATTTGGCCTGGTTGAGAAACAAATAATGAATTTAGAGATGTCTAGAGAAATAAATTTTAAAAAACCCTTAGCTCAGAATGAAAAGCTGAAACTTAGAAATTTCATAATATGAAAATGCAAATTGAAGTGGTTCAAGACAACTGAAAAATTTCATATCTTCTTGTTTTGTTTAGATTTAGAGCTTTGATATGTAGAATTACACATTGTACACCATCACATTATAGTTCATACCAAGCTATTAACTCCAAGTGAATGAAAACATTATTGTAAAGATATTTTGGGGTTATTGGGTGAAAATATAGTTGCTACCTTTCATGTAAAATTGACAGATTATAATTAATCTTTTTTGTATTAAAGACAGTACACTGGGATTGTTTGGACGGGGTTTACAATTTCTTTGCTGATGATAACCATTTTAGTTTTGGGGATAGGATGGGAAAGTGTGTTTCCATTAGAGCAGCTGTGGTAACAGTCAGCTGATCAGAATTCAGCTTTCAGTCTGTTTCCTGTTCTATGGACCACAGCTATGAGATTCAGCTCATCTGCATGTCAACACATACATTATAGATATCTGGCTAGTTTTCTAGACTTTCCTTATAAGAGACAACATTTAAGGTGGTTACCCCTCTCTACCAAATGTAACTGGAGTCTAATGATAAACCATTAGGAGTGATGCAGAAATCTAAGGGGAATTCAAATGAATGCTTGATATGAGCAAATTGCGCACAAACGTCATTACCTTTTTTTTTCATTTCTCTAAATCACTGGTTTCAAAAGGCAGTAGACATTTAGGAGACTTCTAGGTTTTGCTAAAAACAGATAAATAAACTCTCGTGGTGACACAGGCTCCGGGACAGATTCAAAGACTTAACCTATAGCTTAGCAAATCTTACTCCATATTCTGCCACAGCTGGTGAAGTACGAAGAGTTAAAACCATTAAAGTGGTCATCTCTGGCTGATGTGTAAGTCACAAATACATTCACAGATGCATTCAAAACAAAAAACAGGTAACTATATCATGAGATAGATCATAACAAAATAAAGAAGAAAAAATATTAGAAATGCATCAATACTTAGATATGCTATAGTATTGGACAAAAGCATTTATGATATTTATCTCTAGCAATATTCATCCTCCCAAAGTTTGCACGCTATTTGGAAAAAAAAAAAAGGATTAAAAACAAAGAGCGGGAGGATAGAACTGAACTTCTGAATTTAGAAATAAATAAACAATAAGGTAACAGAAGAAAACTGTCTCTTGGCTGAGTGAACATAAGTTGACTTATCACACTTACGTCTTGCCAGTGTTTCATAAGCATCATGGATGAGGTGAGGTAATTCACATACTGCCAGAAAGGTAGCAGCACATCCTTGAGTTTCGGGGTCATCTGTTGAATCCAAAATATTCATAACGAAGTCTTTCAGGAAAGGGTCTTTGATTCTGTCCTGTCACCTATAAATACTGAAGTGCCTGAGCTGGAATGCTGTGGAATAGAGTTTGCATATAACAGAAGTTGCAGCTGCTATTGCCCTAATTCCATCTGGATACTTAAAGGAGGTTCCATCAGGTTTCAGCCAAGAAAGGCCCTACACTGGCTTTGCTAGGGGGAAGAGAGCAAGATGTGCTAATAGAGACTTGCATGTTACGACCTAAATGCTTCTTCCAGGTTGACTAGAAACACAAAGATTTCCAAAGAAAAAAAAAATTAAAAATGTCTTCTAAAACACCTTTTCCTGACTATAATGTACAATAAAATAATAATGCAGCATAAATTAAAGGAATTTTCTGAAATCTTGCTAAAGAATTTTGAAGATAGATTTAGTAGAGTGTTCAGTGCACATGCAGGGTGCTGTATGTCACTGAAAGAAAAAAAAAAAGTGAAGCAAATGGATACTTTGGACAGAAAGAATATACAAATCTACTTGTCATTATGAATTTTCACTCCAGCTGGCTGCACATCTTGCAACAAAAGCTGATTGTATCATAGCATTTTTAGAAATATTAAAACCACAGTTCTTCCTCCCTACCTGTAGAGCCAGCTCTTAGTCTCCATCTACTGCTGAACTTGTTTCACTGTTACTCACACCATTGTTAAAGTGCATGCTAAAAATTGTAGATTATTTCTGTTCACTGAACACTACATTGTTTTACCATGGATAATATTTTATTTATAAGGAAAATAAATTGTCAGAGTTAAAAAACACAGTGCATTTTGTTCTAGGCAACACATTGCTTTTATCACACAAATAATTTATTGGTTCTGCTCCCAGACGAGTTCTGTGCTGACCTTTCCAGGTATACTGAATATTGCTGCATAATTCGTCTTGTTGGGAAAATGTATTTATTTTAGCCATTAATACATGCTATGATAACCTTTGTGTTGAGGAGCAAGTTTGTTGTTTTAATTCTGATACATATTTTTACAGAGGGATATATGGAAAACAAAACTTCCTATCTTAAAACCTTTTATTCTGAAGAAGAGAGACAGATTTGAATCCAAACCTACCATACAAGCTTTTGTAATGGATTGAAGCAAAACTAGAACAGCCCTATTTCCTGGTTACAGGGCAGACACAGCCCCACTCTAGTCCAGAACCAGCCTCTACAAATTGTCAGCCCAAAATGGCAGGTACATCTTCAGGACAGCTCACTGCATTTTAGTAACACCTAATGTGAGCTTGAATAACTCCAAACATTGTTTCACAGCATCCCTGTCTTATGCAACCAAATCAGCCACCACATTAGCCCATCCCTGTGTGAATATTTGCTTTCAGGTTCTATGGAAGAAAGGTCTGAATGCTGAAGAAATGCCAAAACTACATTTTTCTTAATCTCACTTATAATGAACAGCACATTTGGAAAATTTAAGTCAGAGTAAAGATGTCCAAAGACTAAAACCAAGCTAGAGTAGTGAAACCAATTAGAATAATGAAATGCTTTTTGAGCATAATGCACATAAAATTTCATGCAGTAGTTAGGATTGTATATTGTTAAATATATGTCTAATAACTTATTTTGAAATAATCAGTTCAAATTTTCTCTTCCGAGTATCCTGAAATTTACATGAGAAAAAAGGGTTCATTATAATAAGCGCAGAAAAACAGTATGCAAGTGTGTGTCTTACACTTCTGGAAGATATTAATCTCTGAAAATAAAAGCTTCTACAAGCTGCTCAAACTCTGGTCTCATGCTTGGTATTTCCCCACTCAGACAGTGTTGGTGAACATATTATTTATTAGTTTGTTGGGTTTTTTAAGGAGAGGAAGAAAAAACACTCTCAAAGCAGAAGAATGCTCAGGGTTGGAAGGTGAGCAATGACTTGCAAACATTTTCCACTTCAACAGCTGCTCCAGGAGTTTAACATCACTTTGTGTTTTTTTGATTTCAATACACCTTGTGTTTAGACAGCTGCCTGAATACATGTTTATAGCACACAGAAGAGAAAACCCTCCCATAAAATGTGGCACTAGTTAAAAAGGCAGACCATAAATTGGAACAGGCCTACCTCTACAACTCCTCTCTCTACTGTGATTAATTTGAACACTTTCTGGCATTTGCTGCCTGAGATTTGAAACATACACAGTGTTTACACCCGTACGTACTCATGTTCAGTTTAGTCAACTTATGATACAAATGGGAGGAAAAAAGAATGAAATCAAAATTTCTCATAATTATTTTTTTTTTTGGAAATGCAGACAAAAAATGAAGCATTCCCCCCTAAAAAATCCCAACAAAATATGTGAAAATGTTATGAGAAAGATCTTAGAGCCAGGATTTCTCCTGCTCTCTCTCTGGCCCATTTATTTAATATTTATTATTTAACAGTAATATTTAATTATTTATGTGAAGTGGAATAGCATCAACAAGAGAGGCTGGGAGAAAAAAAAAAAAGAACCAACCTGACTTTGTAGAGCAGTGGTTATTAGACTCGCCCATGATGTGGAAGAAGGAAAATGGAGGAGTTTATATTCCAAAGCAGAGAAAGCAAAACTTGAAGCTATTGTTTTATTATCATGTTTGTATCAGGAGATTAATCTATTTCATGACAAAAACTCTTTTGCATTTTTTTCCTTTCTAAGTTTTCACTGGATGGTAGTACAATCCACTGCTGCAATTTCTTGAAATAAAAATAGCATATCAATACCGAGAATGGAAATGATTCCCTTTAGCCTGGAACATCAGCTTAGGTGTGTCAATAGGCAGCTGCAGGCATTTTGGCAAGGAGATACAGAGCACTTACTTTTGATATATACATTCTCTATCCAATCAGTGCATAATTTCAGCTGTTTCAAAGGATGGTAGGGAAGGCCTGTGGACTACAGGAGATGACTTGAGTTTATGTGCAAAAGACAGAGATGTCTTTGAATATCTGCACTTCTCTAAAAGAGGTACCTCAGACCTGCGAGAACCAGACTGAATATTTCTGTTATTTCCAGTTTGTCAGTGCATGGACTTTTAGAAAGAAAGATGCTGAAAGGGAGACAGACCTTCTCTCCAGTTTCTCCCCTGGCCTATAGGGATACAGAATTCATGCTACAAACTTTCTAGTAGAATAGTCTGGCTTGGAAAACTGTGGGACAGAGAGAGAACAAGAAGCTGCCACTCCCAACTGGTGTCAAGACACTCAGAGAAAGGAATTCTAAAATTTGAAAAGTTTATTTTTAGGATAGTTTGTTGCTTAGATTAAGATCACTCAGCCTTAGCAGCTGCTGTATCTGGAACACACTCTCCCACCCCCTCCCCATCCCAATCCCCACCACATATTTCCTTCCAAAGAAACAAAAATTCGCCTTTCACACCACCAGCATCAGTTACCACCAAGAAATTTATTCCCTCAAGTACCTGTTGATATGGGTGACTGCTATGGGGAAGAGAAGAGAGTAGCAGGAGATCAGGTGGATAGCTGCATTTGTTCCATGCATTCCAGCTGCTGGTCTGGTCATCCCAGGGGATGTAAGAGGGACAAGGAAAGAAACAGTACTAGGAGAAACCCAGTGCTGACACTTCAGGATGCTGAGCTCAGTCCAAGTCCTTCTTCCCACCGGGGTAGTTGCAAAAGGGTTGGTAGAAGGAAATCCAGCCTGCTGAAAGGCTACCAGGCTAAAGAAACCACACAGTCCTTTTGCCTGGCTGCTGGAATAACTACCCCTGTTTCCATAAAGGTACTGGAGCCCAAGCCCTGCCCTCTAACAGAGGCATAGCTACCAGCCAGGCTCTGCAAACTTCAGTTTCCATTCATCTCGAGAAATCAGGACATTCAGTACTCTAATGATATGTCATCAGCCTCCTAGTGCTTCATGCTCGTGACATACCCTGATCTGAATTTATTCATGCTTGGAGTATGGATGTACATGAATGTCTCCAGCAAGATTGCAATAAGTCCTTTGTTTCCACATGATACTCAGTTAAGAAGGCCCACTATCTTTCAGTTGCATCTAGCATTCCCTAAATTTGTTTGAAGATTAGATTTACATATTTTCTTTCTTTAGTTCCATGATTGTTGTTCATGATTCTCTGTTTCCATTTCCCCTTCTGCTTACTGGAAAATCCTGTGTGTAATTTCTTTCTCTCTGAAGACTTTAAAAACAAACTTACAAACTTCAATAGTGTCTCTTTTATAATTTTTTAAAAGGAATCTATAGAAATAATTATCTATTACAGAAGATTTTTGATATTTTTTCTTTTTTTTATTCTGTGTGGTTAATATAATTTTTTTTCCAAATAAAATTTCACTGTTATTTTCCAGCTTTTCTAAGTAATTTCATTTTAAATCTTCACCATGAATCATTATAATTCTCAGAGAGCAACCTCCCCTGCACACCTTGTAAAACTGTTTTCCTGAGTCTTTGTCTTGTTTGAGGTTAGATGGCCTCGAACAGGGTGTATCAAGTCAGACCAGTTTTAGTATAGAATTGCATTTAAGAAGTTGAGAGCAGTCGCTTTGAATCACCCCTAGAAGGCAATTGCCTCTGTCCATTAACTGAAGGTCACTTAGGTCTCTACATTTCGTGAATCTGAGTCGTAACCTTAGTGAGATGTCTAAAGTGAGCTAAAGTTGTGAGTGTGTGTCTTGCTGTAATTGACAAATGATTTGAAGTTGGCGCACTCACCTGTAGGAACAGGCCCAGTCAAGAAGACGATATATATTTGTTTGAATTTGACCGCAGAATGAAGACATGCTCTTATTATAATGTTCACACAGCTGCTGTGCTTCAAAACAATTCCAGGCCCCAGTCCTGGAAAAAGATTTGTTGTGAGGTACTCTTTGGCCTCGAAGAGTTTTATTGACTTCAGCGGGCCTATGAGTATGCATTGGTGCCAAACACTGCAGCTGCAATAATTAATTAAGATTGAGCTGCCTAAGAGCGGGAAAAGGTACAGTATTTCTAATTCTTTTAATCCAGACCTGCTTTGCTTCATGTGAAGATCTAAAGTTTTATAGCATGTGAATATCATGATACTCATGACCACCATTTTAATGGTCAGTACACTGTATACACGATAGTAAGTATGCCCTCGATGCCATTAAAAGGTTAATCCCTCACCTAATCACCTTACAATTCCATTCCTCATTCCCATTTTAAGTATGTACAAAGTGATGGCTTGGACACATAACTTATGCAAAACACTTGGTTATTTACCTAGCAACTTATTTTTTTTTAAAGAGGGATTCTTTTAGAGTTCTTGGACTGTAGGAAAGTATTAAGACCTAAAGTACTGCTAAGGAAAACCATCTCTGAACCTGTCTCTAGCCTTCTCTTCACTCACTAATTTTCTTCATTTTTCAGAATATATTTATTTTATTTTTTCTGAGCTGTCTTCTCATATGCCATTTATCTCAAGTACTTCCATAATCACTTGTCAGCATCCTTCCCTACCATTGTCCTACTCTTGGACCAGCAGTGCTGGAAACACCAGCTGTGTAATAAAATTTCACTCCCTCTTGTGGGAAAAAGGAGATAGGAAGCAGCAACATGGAGAGATGACTCTGAGAGTAAGGTAGGCACAAATTATTATTTTATTATTATTATATTTTATAAAACAATATGCTTGTTAACAAAATTGAAAACACCACAGATTTGAAACTGGTTTTCTAGACCCCACCATGAGGGCTAGGAACATAACATTTCCAAATTAAAAGCTGGCACTCCAGAACATGTTAGTTACAAGAGTTAAATTCCACAGCCAAGGAATCACTCTGTCTTGCCGATACATCTGCCTTGTTAGTAATAAATCTACAGGAGTCATTAGCAAAATGTGCTCCCAGCTACATCCCCTGTGGTTAAAGCTTCTTTACTTCTCATAGGCTTGGCCAGAACATGTCTGATCAGGACATGGGCAAGAAAATGTCAAGAGAAATTCAGGATACTTTAAGCCATGTCTTCTTCATAAAACAATGCTGAAGCCATGTCAGCTGGAGGGATAGAAGAGCATATCCTCTTGCTAGAGAGGGTAGCCTGCCAGGCTGCCTGCTAAACTGCTTTGTTATTTAACCTCAATCTCTATATGCTTGAGGAACATAACATTGGGAACTTGTGCTCCCATCAGGCTAGGCAAGTATAGAGCACTATCACTGTTCTTACCCGCAATAGCTTGCAAACTGAACTAGGAACAAACAATAACAGATTTATATAGAAAAACATGCAAGCAAGAGGAATGATAGGATGATAAAAACAATGGCAATTTCAAAATTATTTCAGATTTTCAGAGCTCCAGCTATTTGACCACCTTTTTTTTTTCCCCTGTTCTTGGCTCTGTTTGACTATTAGGAATTCTACAAATGGTATTGAAACAGATTCTTCTGTGTAACATCTAAATCTTTTTGGCATTCCATCAGAATGAAAAATATTACAGAAGAACAATATTATTAAGATTAATTTTTCAGCTTACTTCGTACATTATTCATATTACAGCATCTGGAAAGAAGAGATCTGCCAGGTATTTCAGAAAGTATATATTACGGTTGACAAGGATAATTGATACTCTTGGGCTGCCTTTTCTCTGTGGTCAACTGGGAGTTTTGGAGCAACACAAGTTTTTATAGATCCTTCAGCTAAATTGAAAATCCAAATGTAGAATGATGCACTAAGAACCATATGTGGACTTGAGGAAGTTCCTGAAAAAAAATTAAACCCAGAGTCAGTGAATAGGTTCTACTGTCCTATGGCTGTGTTATACTGACATGCCTTTTTAGAGACAGCGTTTTTCTTGTAAGTAGGGTACGATAATCACTGTGGCTGACAGTTACGGAATGATATTGCGTATATAAAGCACAGAAACATTTCACATCCCACTTCACCCAGTAGATGGTTGGGCACTGGAAGGGGGTCCCCAGGGAAGCAGTCACAGAATGAAACCTGACAAGGTTCAAGTAGTGTTTGGAAAATGCTCTCAGACACATGGTGTGATTCTTGGGGTATCCCGTGCAGGACTCGAATTTTGATGATCTTTATGGATCCCTTCAGAATATTCTATGGTTTTATGATTCTATGATGTCTCAGAGAAGTGAAAAGCAAGGATTGAAACAGCATTTGTGCACTCTAAATCTTACCTTACTGAAAGTATTTTCCTGGAGTGCTTGTGAATGCATGAAGATGTCATATATAGGAACCCTAGTGTTTTGTCTCTAAAAACGGTCTTGCAGGCTGGTGCCTAGGGCTCTCCTTGCATGTTTTAATAGATGGTCATGGTATATATGACCTGAGGGCAGGACTCAGACCTTTGGTCATAAATGGAGAGACAAGCTTGAAACCCACAACCAGCTGCTCAACCTCTGCAAAATCATAGGAGTTAAGGGAGGCAACTGTGTTGTTTTGGTTTTGGCTGGGTTTTAAGGACTGATTTTCACAGGTATCTAACTTTCATCCGCTGAGTGGGAAGCTTAAGTACTGTACTCTTCCAGTCTTATTTCAGAGACCCAATTATGAATCCTCAAGTATTTTATGCTCTATTTCTCTGTGTTGTTCAGAACTCCAGTCTTTCCTTTCGTCATGTGAAAACTAAGGAAATTTTTAATTTCTTATTTTCTCTTTTTTTTTTTCTTCTTTTGTATTTTCTTCTGTTTTCGAAAAGAATACTGGGAAATAATTTGCATTATAACTAGTGGGCCAAGACACCAGCTGAAGACTTCACAGGTCTCCTAAGAAGAATCAATTACATTTGCAAGTAGGGCAAACGATGAGGATGATTGTTTGAGTCTTGAGTTTGTGCAACATTTTTAATACTCACTGAAAATCCTCTTAGCTGTCTTTACAAAATGGTGCATTTTTGAGACTCTTTGCACCTTGTCTTAATGATTTGGGACAGAAATATTTTAGCACTTATTTTAAGTGCTTGCTTGGTCATACACGAAGCGGTGATAGCACTTCTTCAAGAAAGAAGCCCATTGCATATAAAGAAAGTTGCAAAATTAAAGGACATGCTCTGCTCCTCCTTCTCTTGGGAGAAATCTGCAGAGACTTTGATCTTAGCCATGTTGCCCTATTCCTTGACATAAGTATTTTGCAATGCATTTCTAAGAATTTATAGAAGGGCATAAATAATGATTTTTAAAGAGCCTTTGTCAGTTTTAATGTACATAGAACCATTTAAAAATCTAATCAAATTAGTTGATCCAGAGATTGCTTCTCTGATATCCAGAACTGTTTCTCTGGATATTGAAATCAATCAAAAAGCATTCTCAGTGCTGTCTTTCAGTTAGTTTATTTTCATCCTATCCTGATCTCATCTAGCATTTAGAAAATTTGTGAAGATGTTTTAAAGTTTTCAGTGGTAAGATGTAAACTAGAAGATGGATCTGCTACTTCAGATGTGGTTTTAGATTGTTAAAGATGGCAGTGCAAACAAAATTAACCATCATGAAAAACCACTGAACACTTTATAGGTACCCCGTATGAACAAGACATTTCCCAGAAAAATTGTATTCTTCAGCTGTGTGAGCAAATTATCTCCAGTCTGTTTGGAAGAAGCTTTAGGTCTTAGGAAGACTGTTCTTCCAGAACCATATAAAAACCATGTGAGGACATACTACAAATACCTTGTAGACATCACAGATTACCTAGAACAGGATTGTCAGAAGAGCTCATCACTGGCATAATTTTCCTCTCAGCAAATTCAGAGGCAGCAGGACAAATAGGAAAAAAAGCAACCAATATTTCAATGGTGTCTGGAAATCCAGAGGCATCAAAGCATTTGGATTACAGTAAAACAAACTTTTCACCAAGGAGATTGCGATGAACTGAAGCCACCTCTAACTTCCAAAAGGTGCTAGTGCATAATTTGGCATAACATGGGAGCACAGCAATCCAGTATCACTGCAGTATCACAGACAGAAAGCACAGCAGTAAAGTCTCTATTTAGAAGAAAACACTACAGTGTTAGGTTCAGGCATATGGAGGGGAAAAGTCAACACACCCAGCCAATATTTTCCTGGACACCATTTCACAACCCTCTAGACCATGTCTTTGATGTACCTGAGATGCACCTGATATTAATTAATATATTAATTGGCTTCTTCACACTTCTGTTACACAAAACATAGTCTGCATGACCTTTACTGAGTATACCAAATTGCCAATTAGAGCTCTTCTAGGCCCCTTCTAAGCCAGCCTGTGGAATATCAGAAATATGGCCACCTTGAAAACTGTTGACTAAACAATTTTCTCCTCACTGAAATTGCCGACTAAACAAAATTTCTGCTTTTCAAACAGAACTTATAGAGCCCTGCTTTGAATAATTTAAAATTCCATGTTTTGATAAAAGTACTGAAGCTCTTGGAGTATTTTATTTCAAAATTATTAAAAAAAAAAAAGTCTGCTATTCACATTCTGGAGGAACTGGAAAAATGATGTCCTCCTCCTCTCCAGTTATTTCCAAGACTCAGCTTTGTCTTCTGGAACAGCTTGAAAGAAGATTTGCTATCCAGCTGGAAGATCCTGGTGGCAGGCTATGTGTAGAAGATGTTCATTTTTAACCGGTTTATCAACACTTGATAATTATCCCTTATGTCAGCCCACCACTACATACAAAGATACAATAGAAACATGTCAGGAATCTATTGTAGAAAAATTTCCACTATTAATTTCTTAAGACTTTCCCCTCACGGAAAGAAATACCTGAATGAATGCTAAAAATGGCAATGCCATCACTGTGACATCCCAAGCGAAGTTCTACCTCAAAACCCACCATGCTTTTCTAGAGAAAACTGACATCAACAGAAGGAGGCAAATTTTTGGCCTGAATAGTGAAACGGATATTTTTTTTTGTTTTATTTCTTTTTCACTTTTTTTAAAGACAGGCTAGAGCCAGCAAGATGGTCAGGAAGCCTCATGAAAACAGCACACCAAACATATACTTCCCCTCTTCAACTGTAGCACTGCTCCTGTGCTGTCAGAGATGCTAATCCAAATTAGTGTTATCACCAATTAATTGGGTTCTGGGCTGCGGTGCTTGGCTCATTTCTTTCCTCTGTCATGTCATAAATAGTGTCTGCTCCCAGAGAAAGGAGAATCAGTGTGTGGCATGAGCAGTGACTTCAAGCTTTTGTAGAAAGTAAATACAGGAACTGACTAAAGGATTGTAAAAAATATATGCACTTGGTAAGTTTAATTTGAGAATAGTTGCCATATCGGGCATAGAAATCTCTTTCTACACTCTGCTTTTTGTACAAATGAAAATTACAGTACTAAATTTTTTCAATGAAGAGTAAAAGTAACAGTCTCCCTGCACATAATGCATTTAAATACCAATTATCTGCCACTTTTCAGCAACCTAACATTGTTAAATTGCCTTTTAATCACTCTGTTTGATATTTGATATGTAGCAGTAAAATGTTTATACTGAGAATTGTACAGTAAACCTTCAGTTTAGGAGAAAATTAATAGTCTGGAACCGTGAGAATCTGACTGTATCTGAATATTGATGATCTCACTTTCTGAGTCTCTCTGGGATTGGGGGTGCGAGGTGTTGATCATTGCTTCTCACTGATAAGCAAAATATTTCCAGAGCGTGAAGAATTCTGTGGTGTGTGAGAAGGATAAACCATAATCTGCATCAACACACTAACTTCTCCTCTGCCATTTGCATTGAAAATCAGGTAGAAGTTATGCTAAGCTCTCTATTATAGCCTCATGTATGTGAAAGGTCTTCCCCTTCATTTGAATAAGGCCTCTTATGCATGTGAAAAAAAGCACATTTAAAAGGAAGGTTCCTTTAATTAGGGTGGCATTTGGAATTCTTAAATGTTCACTTTTTGTGATGCTAAATTGTGGAGTATTTTCAAATATGTTGTAGTAATCATTTTCATTAGCCACTTTTATTTTTATTTATTTTTAAAAGGAAAGGACATGCTCTACAATATGAAGTGAAGGAGTAGATTAATATGACTAGCTAGATTAAGGAAAATTTAAATCAGAGTGTTTGATGAAATGTAGGAAAATGTTTAAATATAGGATTAGACTTACAATATAGAAAGCAGTCAAGAAGATCAAAAGAACTCTGTTCAGAAAGTCCTATTAAAAAGAGAGGAAAAAATCTATTGAGTGAATTCTTATAACTAAATGATTAAAGTGTTTTTAATATATTACATTCAATCTGACTTAAAAATAAAAATAAACAGTAAAGAATGTGCACAAAGTAGAGATTGTATTCATTTTCGTGTGAAGACCAAGTGACTGGGCCTATGTGAAGCTGTCATAAAACACATATATGAGACTACGGAATTTAACTTAAAAGGAGTTCCCTGGAGAATAATTTTAAATCTTCCATGCAGCTTTATGGAGACAGAAGTTAACTGATTGGCATCTGTATGAATATGGATTTCTTTAAATCCATATTTGATTTTCTACACCTTAAAGAAAATCAAATGTAACCTATTAACTACATCTTAAGCAAACCTTTGGAAGAACATGCTTAATCCTCTAGGGAGTCAATAGAAATGCCTCTAACTTTGGTATTGTACAACTACCCAAGATCATAGGAGACACTTCCGGAGCTGTCCGTGTCTTCTGTATCTCAGCAATCGAGGTTTGTTTTGTCTTGTTTTGTTTTTAATCAACGTTAGACTGAGTTCTTGAGTCATTGTTAACACTCACTGTTGACAGGATCCTGCATGCTTCTTTTATTCCCCACTGGAAATTTTTACAAGAAACGCACAGGGAATAATGTGGATTGAAATTTACTTTTACTATTATACTAAAGTTTTTTCCTATTTTGATAATCTGAGACCTTAGCAGGTTTTCATTACATAGAATAAGCAAATAGTGGACATATAAATATTGTACAGCTGTATGTGCAGCTCACATCACCTGTAAAATGCATTTCCCACCCCACTGATCTACTTTTGTTTTAGAGCTTTAAAAAGCAAAAATAAAAAAGAATATTTAATGTAGTGTACAACCCCTCAATGCTCACATGAACCACAGGATTCTTTCTGACTTGACTCCCTAGTCCTTCATTTACTCAAACAAATATCTCTACAGAAGTTATGAGCTTCAATCAAAATGGACAAAAATTTGTATTTCGAAGTCCTATTTTAATTTGGCATGGTCATTCACTAGTCAATGTGGACATCTTTTCCTAGTTTACTTTATCTCCAGATGTATTTGGTATAAATAGATATAAAAAAAGAGGTCATTTCATTAAGGCTCCCCTTTCCCATCAGTCCTTCCCAATGTCATTTGGAAAAGCCAAGCTTTCCAGATACCATCTACAACAAAAGTGCTGGTAGTTTGAATATTGGTATGTGGAATGGACTTTTCCCCAGTTTCATATTAGAAGCAACTCTGTTATCAGGCCAAACAGATGATAATTTATTAATTAGTAAACAGTAAAGGAGATACATTCATTCCTTACTTTAATAACTACAAAATACAAGAGGAAATACTTTCCCAAATACATACATAGTTAAAAAAATATTCTTGATGTAAATGGGTAGTTTCGGTTTTCCATTTTTATCGAACAAATTTCAAGCAGGATTAATTAACTGTCTCTTCTTGCTATAGCATCACAAAGGCACGGTCAGTTGGCTAGTTTATTAATGCACACTGATAGTGTTTGAAGGCTGCATTCAGAGTCTGGGATGTCCTGCAACCAGAGATAGGGACCCTTGTATTAGCAAAATTTCCAGTTGTTCCTACAGCAGCTTTAGTTCCACAGATTGGACTGAATTGTGAGAATACCTTTATACAGAGGTACCACTATGGTACTATACCACACTGTACTATGTTTCCCAGCACTGTGGCCACTGGTTAGGCCACACCTCGAGTCCTGGATCGAGTTCTGGGCCCCTCAGTTCAGAAAGGATATTGAGGTGCTGGAGTGAGTCTAGAGAAGGGCAATGAAGCTGGCGAAGGGTCTGGAGAATAAGTCCGATGAGGAGCAGCTGAGGGAGCTGGAGTTGTGTAGAGGAGGTTCAACGGGGGGTGTTATCACTGTCTACAATGACCTGAAAGGAGGGTGTAGCCAGGTGAGGGCCGGTCTCTTCTCCCAGGTAACGAGACTGGACGAGAGGACAAAGTCTTACGCTATGCTAGGAGGGGTTTAGATTGGACATCGGAAAGAATTTCTTCAAAGGAAGAGTGATTAGAAATGGGAATGGACTGCCCAGGGAGGTGGTGGAGTTACCATCCCTGGAGGTGGTTCAGGAAAGACCGGGCATGACACTTATTGCCTTGGTTTAGTTGATATGGTGATCTCCGGTCATTGGTTAGACTCGATGATCTCAGAGGTCTTTCCCAACCTAATTGTTTCATTGATTCAGTGATTTGGTAATTTTTGTGCCCTTTGGTACTGCTGTGAGCATAGCTTGACTTCGCAGCTACAATCCATTGGCTGGCAGTTGCTACTCTGCAGTAGAATGGGAGACACGCTGCCTGCAAGGCAAACAGAAACAGCAGTGTAAGAAGGTGGAAAGGAAGGGAAAAAAATCTTGGAGGCCCAGAATATTCAGGAGCTCAAGAGTCAAGAAATTAAGGTGAAAAAAAATCTGAAAATAGCTTCTCAAAAGCACAGCTTGAAATAACGGAAGATACCATAAATCAAAATAGTGAGGGGGCAAAAAATGCCAGCAGGGAAGACTGTGCACCTGGCAAGCCTGAAAGAACAGGTGACAGCACAAAGCTCTGAAGAAGCCACTAGGTTCATGGTTTGCAGTAAGTAAACATGACCCACCTCTGTCTTACCAGCTGTCTCTTTCTGATGAAGGCCCAAAGGCTGGCTTGCTTCTTCTTTTTCAGATGCTTCACTACTGACTTCATCACTTTCTATTGGACATCTACAGAACTTTTGCTTTATGCTTTCCATCCTGGCAGTTGGGAAGTCCCATGATTCAGCTTTTTATCAGTTCTCTCCTGCAGTAAGACAAAATGTAAAAATTAAAATTGATATTGAATAACTTTGGCATCCAACTACAGTCAGACAGATCTGAGCTGAATGTGACATAGTATCACTCTATTAACTTCAAACTGTCTTGTCAGTAACTTCCTAAATTTTCATATTGACAAACATTCTTGAAAAACATGTTTAATCAATCCTGCACAGGGGAGAGGTCTTGTTATTGGGATGTGCAGTAAATACTTTAATGAAAGCAGAGATAGTAATTTGTAGAACTAGAAACAGGAAAGAAGCTGCTAGGTGTCCAGGAATCAGGCCTGGGACAGAATATTTTCATACTGACATTAATGACTTAACACAAAAGAGAAAATCAAATGATAATGCAAACCAATATGGAATATAATCCAAAAATAATTAGATGATCCCAGAGATAGACAAAACAGAAATGGGACGGCAATTGAAATTTGAACTATTGATTTTTTTTCTGTACAAATATAATCTTTTGATGTATCAGACAAGCTATTTCTGGATACAATACATTATACCAATTATCTGTTTTGAGGATGAATTACACCAATAAAATACAGAAGATGGCTACAGTAATCAGGAGAATGGAAGGCACAACTGATGAAGAGTTAAAGAAATGGGGCTTCTTGCCTTGACAAAATGAGGGGTAAGAGGATATAAAATGGACTGCTGCTATCTGTAGGTGCAGCGGAAGGATGGAAGAGCAGAAGACAGACTACAAAAAGGACCAAAGAGTGATGAATTATATAAATTTAAATACAAGTTTGGTCAAAGATCTACAGGGCGATGAACAAAATTAGGAAATAGTAGGAAGTATTTTAATTACCATAGAGTAACCAGTGGAGGAGAAGTGAGCTTGATGTTCTAAAAATCGTTTCCTCTCTCCTTCCTTTGCTAAGAGGAATAATTTTTCAGTGAAAAACAGGACTTGGTGCAGCTACTGTGCTAGATTAATTTACACATAGTTTATCAATGCCTTTAAGACATTCTGGCCTTTATCACACAACAGTGGGATTCTGTGTGTTTATACACATAAACTTAATGGCAGAGGCCACAAACAAATACTTGCTGTCAGCATATGAAACCTGTGTTCTGTGAAATCTCGTTTGTACACAGTAGAAGGCATCTGAATCACGCAGTAGATGACTTCCGTGTGGATCTCATGGTCTGCAAGGATCTCTTTGTCTATTTCCATCTCACAGTGCATTCACATTGCTGACATGGCAAATTGCTCCTGACTAGAAACGATGCATTCACACCTGTAGCACATCACAAAAACAATTTTCCACGTAAATGTATCCTGAAGTTATGAGGAATCTAACTGTAGACTGTGCATGTGAAGGGAACTACCTCCCAGGAAAGACATCCTATCACAAGGAAAAGGATTCCACTGAGGAAATTGTGCTGGCATAACTGGCATCTTAAGATCTGACATGATAAACTTTGGCTTCCCTTTACAGATAAGTCTTAGATATGAAAGCTCAGTCCTACTGTTCAACAAGTAAAGCTTAAAAATTTATAGCCTGGTTCACTTTTCTATCAGAGCAGTATGAAACAGGGGTCACAACATGGTATAGCCCTTCTAATTCAAACAGTAGATATGGTATGCAGTTAATGAGCTTTCAGAAAAATTGGATAAAAACTTACACTGAATCTTAAAACTATGAAGATGAGTCATAGAAGTTGGTCAAAACCTTTTACATTGTCCCATTGTAAAAGTCACAAAGTCATTCAACAAAGTTAGTGGTTGACAGATGTAAAATGAATGAAAAATTGAATTTAGCACATCTCTTAGCAATTTCAGGAGCCTTATTTTGAATGATACTTCTGAGGTGTAATAATAACACATGGAAAACTCTCTTCCCTATCTGCCACACTTAACCTAGCAGGGTGGAGCATGCAGGTAAGAAAGAAATTCTTCAAAGGAAACATTGGCTCTCAGGAGGTGTATATGTTAGCTGAGTTCATGTACAAAACCTGAACTCTACCTGCCTATAAAGTAAACAAAAACATGTTAATTTTAATCAAAACTACATTTATCCATATCCCCCCAAGTGTAAATATGTGTTAAAACATCTCTAAAAATAGAGTTCAAAGACAAATGCCTTTCCTATGGGGATCAATGAGAGAGAATTTCTTTTCATCTCAGTAAAACCACAATTCAAAAGGAAGGCTGAAGCCTTTGGGGAAATATCTAAAAACAATGTTTAGATGTTTCAAAAACTGTTTTCCACAGTTTTGAAACAAGCTCACCTGAGTTTAAATTTCTGAGGTATGACAGATCTCGTTAAGTAATTTAAAAAACAAAAGCAAAAGCAGCAATACGAACCCAGTAAAACTCTCAGATGTTTGTTTTCTTTCTATGCCTAAAAGTAAATATATACCTTCAGCATTGTTTCACCTGAAAAAAAAGAGTTCTAATAGGGAATAAACCCCTCTGTTCAAGATACTGCTTGAAGTTGCTATGAAAACCTTTACCATATCTTCTGCACTCTTGCAAAAGTCCCTCCATGAAGTTAAATTTCGTCCTCTGCCTCTAGACAAATAACTACAAGTAATGAAATGAACACAGTCATTGTACCCCGAAATCACAGACATCCTCACTGCTGGGAGCACTTTAAATCGCGTGCTTGACTTGTACTAGACCTAAACCTTTATGAGCCAGACCCATACTCAGTCTAGTATCAGGCATGTGTCTGGTGTACAGACCACTTATTCAACATTCTAGGAAGCATTTATATTAATTGAGGCAGACTTGCCATTGTTAAGTATGAGCTGTGGCTCTTCACTCTTTGTCAGCTTCCAAAAACATAATTTTGTAAGAGAAATTTTTGTCATAACTAAATAAGTTCACTTCTATGTACGAATACTTTCTAGACAGCCCCAAAAGTTTTTGCCTTGTACAGTCCTATAGGTAACCATTACAAGGTCCTTAGCATTTTGCTGAGACCAAAGATCAGTTTCTTTAACCCATTATATCACTCATTTGTAATGCAAATGGGATGTTTCGTACTTCTACAGTAGACTTTGTGACCTGTCATTGCAGTCTGGCTTTCTGTTATATCAGGCACTAAGTAAACGTGGAAAAATGCATGATCCCTCTTTTGAACTGCTTCCAAGCTAAGTAACTCTAAGAACCAATGAGTTTTTTTGGACTTACACAAGATGTGTCTCATTATTTTCCAGCTCATTTCTGTTTGTTTGTTTACCTCTAACAATACTTCTTTATCATCCTCTCTCACATACTAGTTTTCTGACAAACAGATTAATAAATACTTAGGTTAATATGCCAGAAGAGTTTATAATGTGTCGCACTGGGCTTCATGTGAGATATATCAGATTTGAGAAGTATTGTAATTGCAGTTAAGGTCCAAAACCTAGCTGCCTCTGGCCTGATATTCTTCAGGAGAAGGAGATGAAAGGCTTGTTTGTCTGTGTGTGGGTTTGTGGAAGAAAGTCGAGTTTCCAGGTACCTACTTCTATTCCAAAGTAAATGTAATCCATACAGAAAACCTGAATGCCTTTTTCTCCTACACAAATTTAATGTTTTCGGCTCTTGCTGATTAGATGGTGCACTTGCTCACATTCTCTCTTCTAAAATCCATGAGTGAAAGTCATAAAATTCATATAAGCTTTTAGTAAATTACTTTCTAAAGTGAAATGTAATGGCAGTAAAAAGCAAGATTTCACACTAAAATTATCGAAGATGAAAAAGAAGGAAATCTGCATTCTCCTAAAATGTCTTTGACTAAAATGTACACTTATTTTCTTTTGAAGAAGAGAGGAATTTCATTTTGATTTTAAGCTTCCTGAAGTGTCCATGTGTGCATCTCAACTGTAAGATATGAAAATGAAACGCAGAAGATCTAAAACAGAAAGGAATTTTAGAGCAAGATGATAATATTTCAAGAAGGTATATATATATACCAGCAATTTTAAAGAGAATACTTAATTTTCTATAAAAATAATTCATTGTACTTTTGCAAAACCTCAACCTGTAAAATGGCTGAAGTTTATCTTATGATTTAAATATTCAGTGTCTGACATAAATACAAACCTTTTTTTCCTCTACAGATAATATGCTGGAAGTATAAAGGAGAAAATTGCCAGGACTTATAAAACGCATGGTTGATTTTAAGTATATTGAAGGAATTAAATATATGTGTATATGGAAAGGAAGTGAAAAAGAAAAGAGATGGTCCTGTAAAGAGGATAACAGATGGCTCCATTTGATCAGAAAGAAGGCTAGGATTTCCTTGCCTTCACTTTTTGATAATTTCTAAGAATTATTTTCTTAGTTCATTTAGCTTGTGGATGTTAATTGTCTGATTTTATACATCACTTACTGAAGGTTTGACTTATGTAAAAGGTAAGACAAGACACCTGCTCACTATCTTTGATATTTATAAATAACTAGACACAATATAGAATGAAGTTACTAAATTAGAAGAAAAGAAAATATGTGATAAGGAGGCAATGCCACTTGTTAAATTTACTCTTTTCCGCTTTCCTGGGTGATATATCACAGAAAGGTTGTCTGAGCTGTCATTGTGGCATCACTAAGAGGATGTACACAACATCTTCCATTCAAATTACCTTTCAAATCAATCACTCTCATCAGGCTGCTATCTTCATCTGATGGCTGTAGGACAAATGTTTTGGCTTATAGGTAGGAAACGTTAGCATTTGAAAGAGCTCTGAGAAAGAAGGTTCCATGGTTAACTTTGATAAATTGAATTAGGAAAGGGCAGCAAATAATACGATTGTTGAAATCCTCCATCCAACTGGATTGCAGTTTTTGAAATAAAATGGCTGTCCTATACTTTCATTTTTTTTTTTCTCTTCAAACTGAGCAAAAAATGTGTCCCCAAAAAACCTAGAACAAATACCTACTGGGTTTTTGCAGGGTTTTATTATTCAAAAATGCACTAATGTGGCACACCATTGTATTGGTTGTAGAACTGTCTTCCGAGTCCTAAATTACTTGGTTTATCTGTAGCACTGTATTTTCACACTAGTGTGTGTGTGTTTGTGTACGTGTAGAAAAGCATGAGGTAAATAGCTGGGGCGGCATGAAGGTTTGTGTTATGTTCCAGTCAGATTAAACTATAAGTCATAAGCCTGAGTATTTTAATAACACATTAAATAGTCCTATGCCCTTAGTATTGCATAATTGTGTGTTAAACAGCAGCTTCAAGTATTTTCTGTGGTATTCTCATTTTTTATACAGTAGCTTTTTAAACGTGATAAATGATACTCAGCTTCAAATGCATTGTAAATACCGCATGTATATTACCAATATACATTTTAGAATTTTCTAATCTTGCTTTAACACATATGGTATTATCAATTACTTACAGTATTTTAATATAATGCAACATTACTTTAAAATGACATACAATTTATACTGGATGTCACTAGCCCCTAGACTACCTTGGCACATATTTATATATTTCAGCTACAATTTATCACTTTGTGAAATATACTTTGCGTAATTGAAAATAATGACACAAAAAATCATCTACTCCTATACACTGGTTGTATGATATACTATCCTGATAGCATAGTGTACTATATGAAGTCAGTCTGCACAGCCATGCCTTTGAAATATGATTTAAAACAGAATTTATAATGTCGCAGAATTACATAAAACTGTGTGAAATTGTGCAGATAATCATTTAAATCTCCCTACATGAAAAGATAATTGCTCCAGAAATTAGCTGTACCTGGGGTTCATTCATTTGGTCATGGCTAGTTTCTTATATAGTGATGATTTGATATTACAGCTAATTAAGATCAGGTCAGAGTTGCTGAAGGTCAGACATTAATGCACAGGATCATTGAAATGATAATTATAAACAGATTAGGAAGCTACGGTCTTTTATAAGGGGTTATTAGATAATTACTGTGAGAGTGTACGGCTTACTGTAATAATGGATTATCGACTACTTACAGCGTTTTAAGGGTGAGAGTATATTACTTCCTCAAGGACTAAGAGGAATAATGTTGTTGGAACTCTGTAAATAAAATAGCACCAATTGCTTTTCAATTTTCTTCTAGAGAATATGTTCCCTCATTGGAATAAACTGTATCATTTTATCTCAATGAGACTTTAAATAAGAAAGGTGTTTAATTTTGTTTTTCCCTTTCAAAGACGAAAGAAGAAAATGAATTTTAAAAAGAAATATTTTATTTTATTTTAAATACATAGCTAGGGCTGCCAGAAGCTTTACAAACACCAGTAGAATGGGAACAATAAACATTTTACAGTGATTCAGGGAATAGGAAAATGTTAACCTGAAACTTACTGACATAACAATTGCACACTTATTGCTATGGCTTTTATTCTAACATACCCTTTTACAAATAAAAGAAGAGAAAAATAAATAACTAAATAATAAAATACTTATTGTCTAGCTGTAGCACACCTTGATCTACTACTGGTTGAACTCCATTTCATTTGGAGCTCTGTGCATCAGAGCATGACCTATAAATCAGTAAGGGGGAACCGGGCTTGAAAAGAGCTTCTGGAAAGACAGCATCATTTAAATACTGCAGAAGACACTCACAGACAGATTGCAAAAGCAGCTACTGTAAAGGAAAAGAGAAATAATTTCTGCCACCTACGGTGACAGTGACTATGTGACCAAACAAGCATGAGGGACACCTGTGTGGTCTCCTTCGAAAATAAGACTGTTTTTATTGTGTAGTCCTTCTATGCAGAACAAAAGAGATAACCTTTGGAGACACAGTACTTTATTCTCTCGGACAAAAATTGTCATATATAATAGCAATGTTGAGTTGTAGATGGAAAAGGTTATATTTAGCTCAATCTTTTCCACAGAGAGTGGAACAAGACAAAAGAATGTGTGCCTTCCCAGGTGGGTCCCACACCTGGTTGTAGAAAAGCCTGGAAAGGCTACAAGGGAGCTGAGACGCACTGGCAATGGAGGAAGCAGACCAGTTACACCTGCAGAACCCTGATATTTTGGCACCTACAATTCAATAAAACCAGCTAAAATCAAGAACAGAAAGGGGGCTTTCCTCGCCCACAGCTACGAGATGAGATCTCCACCATCTGATTCTTCTCAGATCTTTCGCCATCCATGGCAACAGGAAGCTTGTTATGCCCTACTATGCCTTAGGACATGCTGCAATACTAGGCTAGTATTTCAGCATAGGAGACAGGAAAGTCCCCTCTCTGTTTCTTGGAAAGATGCAAACTGGGAGGAGCTTTGAGTCATTGTTTTTTCACCTAGGAGACAAAGGCATTCTAGACCATTCTTATGGAGGCCAGAATCCAACACTTCTGCCTTAAAAAATGTCCGCCTTTGTTGGATGTGAACTGATCACAGACCTCCACTCCTCTTACACCCTCAAGTTTAGGCATTAAACTGAAAACAAAGCCATTATCTTCCCATTTTTGTTTCTAAAAATATGTAAATATCATTCATTCACAAAAACGTAGAACCAGAGACTCATCGAAACATCAAGGTTGGAAGGGACCTCCAAGATCCTCTAGTCCAACTGTCAACCTAGCATCACCCCAATCATCCTTAAACCATATTCGCAAGTGCCATGAATTAAATAAATAAATAAAAGGCAATAAAATAAAAGGAAGCATTAGTATCCATTTAGCATTAACCTCATTTTGTTATACAGGCCCAAACTTCCCCACTATCACATACATCTATCAAAAACACTCCAGACAATTCAACTTTTATTTGCATACGTTTGAGATCAGCCTGCCCTCTATCTTTTCAATCCATGGGTATAAATCTTGCAGCACTGCCACATAAACACAAGAGTTAGACAAATCTATTGGGCCATATCCTCAGTCTTCCACCAAGACTCTTGGGGCTGCTTGGAGCAGGAAAGGAAAAGTTTAGAGTACAGGTATAAAAGCACTTCTCCTGGATTATGGAGAGCATGTTTTTTACACAAAAGTTTAGTGTTTCTGTTACAGAATAGCTGTATTTATTATAGTTAATAGTGAACAATGGATACTGATGTCCCATTGCCTTTGAATACTGATGCACAATGAATATTTTACACATTTTCTTACTACACAATACGTCTACTTCTCATCTGAAAGTTATTTTAAGCTTCCACTAAATTTGTGCAATTGTTGAAAGTGGAAACATACTGACTTTTCTCCCCTAACTACCAATGCTGAAATACTTTTTAACTTACAGACTGCCTTCTACCTACTGTATATCAATTGATTATAGGTGCTGAATTGGATGGATATTCATGTGATACCAGAAAAAATCTATGCTATTTTTAATTAGATTTTTTGGGGTATAATTCTATAGCTACATTTAAACCACTCCAGTGTAAAATTCTGACTTTTCTTTAAAGGAATGAATCAGAACAAAACAGATATCTGATCTTTATCATGTTGGTTTTTTCAGCCACTATTACAAACATGTTTTAAAACAAAAGCACTTTACCTTAAAGGAGGAATCTAATTATAGTAGATATGTTAGATGAAGCCTTCTGGGTGTGAGTCACAGGAGTTTAATTGAAGAGAGACTTTTGTTTGTTGCCATTCAATCACTGAGTCTACACTTTGTACAATGGAGGTGTTGAAAGAAGATTTACACAACCATAATGTTATACCATCTCTTTGTTCAGCTTTTGCGGAAGAAAATTACATACATCTCAACAGTTCTCGGAAGATTAAATCTGCAGTTTAAATTTGCTATTTGAACCCTGTATTCAAAACAGCATTCCACAATTAGTAAGCCACGCTGTGTGGCCTGGGGTTAAACTAAGCAGGAGACAAGGGCGAGGGGAGCCCAGGACCAGTGTTTTCTGGTAGGGTGTGTAAATAATGGTGCTTTGATATTGCAGTTCTCAGCCTACACAGGGCTCATTCACATGTGTCCAGTTTTGACAGTTATGCAGGTCGGAAAAGATTTCTTTTCCGTGGGTGAATAGTGGCAGCACTTAGGAACAGCATTACTGCCTGTCAAAGAAGAGAAGAAAATCCTAGATGTTAAGATCTTCCCTGTCTTTCTTGCTTTGCATGAATGATGCTAAGATGGCCACAGAGAGATAGAAAAACAACTCTTTTAGAAGCTAAAAAAAAAAAAAAAAAAGCTGAATATTCACCGCAACTTGCAGGCCCTAAAATACTGTTGACCACATGTCAGTTTTATCTGTTTTTAGTCAGTGAAGGCTGAAGTGCACTTTTCCTGAGACAGGAGCACAGTGCGGTGGAGGAAGAGGAAGGGAGAAGCAAATGCAGAGGGACACTTGCAGACAGTGAAATCTTAAAACACGGTCAGGAACTGCAGATTACATTGATTGTTTCTTGAGGGTCTCACAAGATCTAACCAAAATCTCAGAAAAACAATACATTTAATGTACTTAGGATGAGTGCACAGACAACTTATTTTTACTCTGATATTTATTTCTATCAATAAGGTCATTACATTATATTATGTCTTTAATAAATAGTGCACACATGTTTTAGATACTTATTTAGAGCTAGGAAATATTGATAAATGTATTTGAATGGGGTTTTTGTTATAATGCTGAAGTATTTTTTTCATCTCAGCAACAGTAAAACACTTACAAGTAATCCTAAAGACACAGTCTATGCATGAGTTTGTGATTAAGTATGTGCACGTTAATATAGGTATTAAAAAAATAATTATATATATAAACAGCATAGATGTAGAATGTTTTTCTGAGTCTTGGAAGGTGAGAGAGAGCTTAGGGTCTGAGAATAAGTAATAATAGGCAATTTCTCTCTGCCTACCGCTTCACCAGGAAGCAATTCCAAAGCAACAACTTCGCACACTCTTTTTTTTTTTTTTTGCTGTAGGATAATGTAAGTCACAGGTGGGTTTAAGGCTCGGGTTGAAAAGGTTTATCTTGTCTCCCTGAGACCCAACAGGATACTTGCACCCACTAGCTATGGTACTATAACAAATAATTCTGACACTTCAAAGCCTTCAATACACATGAGTGAGACCCTCAAGAAATAAGATTTCAAATGAATCTCCTTTTGGAATTGGAATTTTTCTTTGATTTCTTTTTTTTCTTTTTTTTTTTTTTTAAGCTACCTTTGTAGCTTTCGCACAAACATTTCCACTGCATGATGCCGAGATTTTTTTCTATCGTTGAAAATGAAATTCATAAAATATTGTGTTGGAAATTGGAGTGTGGATGAACGAAAGGAAACTCAGAGCTAGGACAAGAATAGGAAGACAGAAGTGAAGGGGAACTAGAAAGAAGACAGAGAGAGAGAAATAAAAGGCTGGAAATGCAAAATAAGAGAGAAAAATCTTGGGAAGTGCAGAACAACGTACTGGAGTTAGGCAAAAACATGAACTTGTAAATATGCTCCGCAAATCTACATCTTTATACTGTTTCTTGACAGAAGTGTAACCTATCAAACCAAATTTATCTGTCTTCATACCACCCCCCATTCATCTAGTCTTTCTCTGACAACAGAAGCCCCCTCACACCACCACGCTGGCGTACTGCACATTTGCTCAAGAAATCACCCGTGTTTCTTTTAACTTTTTAAAATTTTCCCCTCCACTGGAGAAATGGGATCTTGTCAAAACAGTCACCGTATTTTGGTTAGCATGAATGTAAATTGAATACATTTTAGAATCTATCAAAAGTATTCATATTCAAAAAGAAAATGAAAAAAAGGGTTTTTAAAAAAATATTATTTTTGAGAAATTTACATTAATTCCCCGTTAGAATGATTAGGCATTTCTAGGTTGATGCAAAAATGAAACAACAATTATTTTAATTCATGTAATCTCAATTGTTTTTTGGAAGTTAGAGGTTTCAGTTTTCAAGATACATGTAGGATGGGAAACTTTTAAAACTGAGAAACTCTCAGAGGATAAAGTTTTTTTTCTGACTGTCCCTTAAGTCAGCAAGTCCAGAGAAAATAAAATATGTAGGCATAGTCCAAAAAGACAGATAATAATTTCCTGATAAAATCCTGATTTTGCCAAGTCATTGTGACATGAAGATCCTAGCAGGAGCTCTGTTGAAAAAATAAACGAGGTAGAATGATCTCTATTCAAAGGGAAAGAACACCAATGCTTCCCTTCTCTTATCCAATCTCTCTTTTCTATTGAAAGAAGGAAATGAATTAGATCCTCTAATTCTTTGATTTTTGGTAGATGATCAAATAAAAGAACCAAGTAAAAACCTTCAGGTTTTTCGGTTTAAGACTTTTTCCTCCTTAGTCTTCCGGCCTATTCTTCAGCAACAGTAGGAAATGAAAAAACATTGATGAAACATTGTATTATTAAGTCTGTGGCAAACAGGCATATCTGCATACTCCAGAAAGTGGTGTAAGGATCTTCAGAGTCCAGTCCATGCTTGGTATCTCTGCTCTAAAAACTGAAGCACAAGAGATTTAGAAATATTCAAGCCTTGGTGCTGTTCAAAGTTTACATCTAAGGAGGTCTTTATACTTCCCTCAATGACATCATAAAAAGTGAGAGGAAAGAACAATTCTGCCCTCATAAAGAAGTTCCACTCACTCAAATTTTATCGTTTTGCAGGCTGAGACTTTGGGGAAGACAGAAAGGTGCCTCCTCACTACATGGTGGTATGTAACTGGGAGAGATTCCCTGATGTAAGGATAACCCAGAGGAGAGGTATGTTCAGAGAGTCTATGGATCACTAGATTCCTCAAGCTCAAAATTCCTCAAAATTTTGTATCTGGAGGTGACAGATGTACTCTTCACTTGTCTCCCTAGCCAATTCCCAGTTATTTTTTTCGGTGCATACCTACACCAGCCAGTAGTTGCTGTTGTTGCAGCCATTTGTTTCATGATTATGCCATGCTCACCAAGAAGATGGGACAACTGATTGGAGTTCTGCCCTGCGATGAGAGTTTTTAAGCTAGGATCTTAATCTAGGGGCCTAACCACTGCACACTTGTGTTGGTAGAATTTTTAATAACTGCTTGTTGACTCCATTATAACTCCTGAAGAAGAAAGACTTGGTAAAAGAGAGATATAAGGAATTGTAGCGCTGATTTTTAGTTTTATTAGAATGCTAAAAATATTTATTCTTTCTCATATATATAGAAATGAAGTTTACTATTTCTAAAGATGATAAGAACTTTTACATTTCTTCCAATTGCACCGTCTTTGTTGCAGAAAATTGCCTTTATAAATTGCATGAACTGATTGAAGCAAATAAAAATAAATGGAAGCCCAGTTTGTAGTTTGGTTTTTGGTTTTTTTTTGTTTTTTTTTTTAAATTTAATTTTATGTTTTAATTATTAGACTTAGAATGACTTTCAGAACATGATTTAACTTACTTCTTACCCAGACACATGATTTTTTTTTAAATAAGAATTTTTTTCAAAAAGACTATGCCTGCAGTCATTTAATGTAGATGTTTCTTGTTTGTTTGTTTCTGACTAACCTCATGCCTCAGTAGAAAACTTAAGAGCATATAAAAACTATAAATTATTGTGGTAGGTTTCACCTTTTTCTCTTCCAAAGGACATAAAGCTATATTTTTGGCAATCATCACACACAAATGCTCAGTTTCCCTGAGACAGAATTCATTATTGTCAAGTCATTCACTAGTGCATGAGAATCTTTTTTCTTTAATTTAAACCCTTAGAAGATGTTACATTTTCACATCTTGATTTTCAGTAATTACAAAACTGAACTCCAAATATGTTTATAAGTAAATTCTATGCCTATCTAGAAATGTATTGGTATTTTGATGAAAATAAGAGATTGATTCTTCTTCCTTGGCTTGACTAAGTCATTGCTCACTGCTCAGTGTAACAAATCTTAAGGTTAACCTCTACAGAAGTCAATCAATACATCTTTATTATTCTGTGTATGTGTGTAAAACATCAAAGACTAACCGACAAGAGACAGCTAACATTTCATTTCTAGGACAAAAACCTGTGAAACCTTACTGTATGGTTAAAGACTGAATCTTAAATAATTTTAATTTCTTCTCATATTTCAGTGTCTGAAGAGCCCAAAATGTTGAAGTACGTACGTCAAGTGAAACAGAAAAGAATGTGAGTGCAGGAAAAATGAAATACCAAAAAAATATGGGTAAATTTATGGAACTATTATAACCGTCTTTCACTATGAGGATCTTCATTATATTAGTTGCCTTTTGTAAACATGTGCTTCTAGGCAACATTTATATTATTCAGGCTGGTTGATTTTCTTATTTGATGAAATGTACACTTCAGAAACATGTCTAGTTGGTTCAGAGGAAGAAGTCAGTCTTAAAAGCATGCATTCAATTCCCATAGTATATTGTACATATATTTACAGTTGAAAGAACAGCTTTCCAAATGCATGAAATAATGCTGACAAATTTTGCCACTTCAAATGGGAAATAAATGAAAAATCTTACATAAAAAATGTGCATCGTCTATGTTAATTTGGTAAGTTATTAGTACGATTTCATAAGACAGTTACTCTATAAATAAGTTGATTTAATAGGAGTGTTATCACATTATAAAAAATGAAAGTGTTTTTTGAAAATTATATTTAAGTATCTACAGAGCAGTTATCTAGTATTTTCCCTAATTCCCTTTTCAAACTTTATGTAAACATTCAAAATAAGATTGTTCAACTATTTTTATTATACGAAACTAAAGTGAAAATAATTAATAAAAATGCCTCCATGTTCTTAAAGGTTGAGAACATTGTAAACACAGCATCAGCTCTTTTGTTGTTACCCGTTCCTACAAAGACTTCTGACATCACCCTTTAATGTTTGGATTGCATAACATCTAAAATCACTTTGAGACTTTAGCAGGATGAAGCACCTGGCCTAGT
Source organism: Cnemophilus loriae (assembly GCA_013397755.1). NCBI lineage: Eukaryota > Metazoa > Chordata > Aves > Passeriformes > Corvidae > Cnemophilus > Cnemophilus loriae. The sequence continues at coordinate 405,737 of VZTF01000151.1, forward strand.
TCTATATCCAGTGCCCAAACACCTCTCTAATTAGGTGCCATGAAAATATGTTGTGCTTGTATCCCAAATCGTGCAAGAGATACACATGTTAATATATTCCAAAAAGTCTCAAACTCATCGCCAGCATCCATTTCAGACAAGGGAGGCTTCCTACTTACACAGAACAAAGTGTGATCCAAACTGCTCATGATCCTCGTATCTGTCACACGTGCTTTAGGTGCTTGAGAGGAAAGCGGGGAAAGAAGGGCAAAAATCACCAAAGATGAGGAAAACAGGATTGCTTAAATAAATTTGCAGTCTATTTTGAAGCAGTAGCTGCCTGTTAAGTAAAGAGGCATTTTACTCAAGAGTTTTCTGTCTAAGCCAGGTAAAAACATAAGTTTAAGAGAAATTGTAGTGGGCTGAACTTGGCTAACAGCAAAACTCCCATCCATTTGCTCTCTGCCACTTCCACTTCAGTGGGGTGGGACAGGGAGAAAAAAGAAGAATGTGAGTGAGAAAGAAAGCTCATATGTCAAGGTAAAGAAGGGCTATTGTTTCTCAGTTAATCTCACAGGCAAAACAGACTTGACTCAGAGGAAGTGCATGTATTGACAATTAAAAATAATACTTTTGGTAGCAAAATACAAACAAAATCAAAGACACAAACACTGAAATATCATCCTTCCTGTTTCCTTTCTCAGAATCAACTTCACACCTTCAGTCCAGATTTCCTCACCCTCCACAGACCTGCCCCAAGCTGCACAAGGGAATAGAGGCTGTAGTTAGCACCTAACAGTTTTTTTCTTCTGCTCTTTCTTCTTCATGGTTTTCCTCAGCTCCAGAATGTGCTGTCCACAGGCCACAGCTCCTGGCAAGAATATCCATCTGCCCCAGGGCAAGTTCTTCACAATAATAGGCAGTGAATAGGCTGCTGCCATTGGGCATCTCCTCCTCCTCTTCCTCCTTCTTTGATCTGTGTTTTCCTGCTGCTGCTTCTCACTCTTTTTGTGTCTATGTTCCCCACCGCGTATCCAGGATCTTTTGTCTTTTCTTAAATACACTTTCCCAGTCTGGCTGTGGGGCTCAGCTGTGCCCTGTGATGGGTCTGTTTGAGCCAACTAGAACTGGCTGGAAGCATCTGTATTCAGCACAGGGCGCCCCTGACCTCTTCTCACAGAGGGTGCCCTTGTAACGGAGACCGAGATACCTATCCAACCTTGTTTTGTGGTAAATATCACAAACCACAGCAGATTCTCACAGTTGAAAAATTTGCTAGTGCCAGCAAGGTATGCCCTGATTCCAAGAGAAGCATCACTGGCTGTGAGGAATTTTTTTTTCAGAGCGCCTGCCAGCAGAAGATGAATGCAGCATTCATTTTTGAGCAACTGGATCCCTAAAACCTGATCATTAGATAAAAAGAAAAGCTCACACAAAATCTAGTGAAAAGCCCTAGTTAGTGTCAGAGGAATGGAAATTGACAAAAATTTTTTGAAAGGGACTCAAAGAGTGATCTAGGCAACTATAGGTCTAGAAAAAGGAGTAATAGAGGTAACAAAGTTGCATAAGGCCTTGTGACACCAAATGACAGTGGTAAAATTATAAGAGAAATACTGATAAATGATCATTAAATTATATGAGGAAACCTAAGCCTAGCTGTATGCACAGAGTGAGTGACCCGAAATTATTACCATCAAAGAAGAGTCTCAGAATTACTGCTTTAAAGCATTAGTACTTTGAAACCATCAGTTTAATGTTCAGTTCATCTGACAAATAGATGCTGAAAATGTGAGGGATTATTAGAAACAGAAGAGAAAACACATGAAACCACAGTGTAAATCTAATGATCTCACTTTTCAAAGTATTGCATCCAGATCTAGTTCTAGTTCTAGACACCATATCACACAGTAAAAGGAAAACAGCAATGCTTTATGACAGGAAGGATGATTCTGTGAATGCTGGATGCCTCAGTTTTTGAAGGGGGGACATACAAGAGGGATGTTAGGCAAGGTATGCTTAGCCATCTACAAAAGAGCCATGTACAATACAAGCTGGTACTTTTGTGTGTGTTTTATTTACTTTTTGTTTACAAATTTGCATTTAAAATTCTAATCGTAAGTCTTGTTTAATGCATGTCTTTTCTCTTTTTAAAATTCATTCTCATGGAAAAGAAGAATAATTAGGATATTTGAAAAATTAAGGTCCATTATACCTTTAGAGATTCTAAATCAAAATAAAATGGTTTGTGAAATCATTCTTGAAGAACCAAATCTCAAGACTGGGCCTCAGAAAGGTCTTCTGTAACAATGAGAGACACTTAAGGAAAAAGAGGTTCAAGATCGTTTAAGGAACATGAAGGTGCACAAATCCATAAGATCTGATGAGCCACATTGCTGGGTCCTGAGGGAACTGGTAGATAAAGAGTTTAAGTCACCATCCATCATACTTGAAAAGCTGTGTCAGTCTGGTGAGGATCTCATTGACTAGAGAAATGGAAACATAATCCACATTTTTAAAAAGGGAAGTAAGGAAGTCCAGGGGAGCTACAGGCCAGTCATTCTTACCTTTGTGCTCAGTAAGATCACGGAGGACATCCTCCTGGACATTATGTCAAGACACATGTTAAATAAGGAGATGAGTGGTGAGAGTCAACATGGCTTCACTAAGGGCATTGTGCCTGACAAGTTTGGTGACCTTCTATGATGGAATTAGAACACTGGTGGAAAAGGGAAGAGCAAATAACATCGTCTACCCGGACTCGCGCAAAGCACTTGACACCGTCTTGGATGACATCCTTGTTTCTAAACTGGACAGACATGGATTTGATGGTGGGGCCAGTCAGCGAACAAAGAATTGGCTGGATTATTGTACTCAAAAGGTTGCAGTCAATGGCTCAGCATCCAAGGGGAGTCCAGTGACAAGTGGTGTCCTCAGGGACTGGTATTGAGACCAGTGCTCTCGAACATTTTTGTTGGTGACGAGGACAGTGGGATTGAAGGCACTCTCAGCAACTTTCTTGACAACGCCTGGCTGTGTGGTGCAGCTGACACACTGGGGGAAGGGATGCCATCGAGAGGGACCTTGACAGGCTTGAGAGATGGGGCTGGTGAACCTTATGAAGTCCAAGAATGCCAACTGCAATGTCCTACCCCTGGGTCGGGGCAATCCCAAACACAAATAGAAGCTGTGCAGAGAATGGATTGACAGCAGCCCTGAGGAGATGGACTTGAGGGTGCTGGTAGATGAGCAGCTCAATATGAAGCTCAAAGCCCAAAACCATACCCTGGGCTTCATCAAAAGAAGCATGGTCAGAAATGCCAAACCTGACGAAAGAATATCTTTGTTGATGCACAAGAAAATCCGGTTACCTGGAAAAAAACAAAAGTAGGACAAGTAGGGCTCAAAGGAAAGCGCGGCCTGTACCCACGCCGCGGGCCATGAGCCGGGCCCGGGCCGCTGCCGCGGTGCCGCTGCAGTCTCGGCGCGGGGCAGTAGAGGGCGCTGCTCGGTTGCGCTGCCGTGGCGGCGGCGGGGCTCTCCCGGGCCTGGGGCGGCCCGACGTGCCCGGGCCCGGGGCCATGCTGGGGTGCTCGCTCCCTGCGCTCCGCAGCCCTCGGATCGCCACGGCTTGGTGCTCCCTTCCATGGGGCAGGAACATCTGGTAATAAAGAAGAAATCCCTGTGCCTCCGACATCAGTACGTATTGCTTGTGCACCTCCAACCTGTGCCTACAATCTGTTACAGCGCTTGGATCAGTGTTGGAAAACAACGAACTGGTAATTTGCAACAGAGCTTTTTGAGGAATGAGTGTTGCTGCTTTTACATTGTCTTGGAGCACAAACCAGCATGTACTCTGTGCTCACTCTTTGCAGGTGTTAAATATTGTTTCATTGATGTTCATTCTTTTTTTCCCCTCTCCCTTGTCTAAAGGACTCACCTTAGTTGAATGCTTTAAGCTTTGTTAACACAGACCTGGTCTGAGAAACTGTTGCAAGGAAGGTGATTCTCCCACGCAACCTCGAAAGCTAAAGTGGTCATAGAACATGGCATAGGACATGATTACAGGAACACCAGGCATTAGGGTGTAGTTATTGCTTGAATCGGACCTATTGTCACTGTTGCAACTTGACAGGAATTAGAAAAGTTTGGAGTTTAGAGCAGAGGCTGAGAAGATTGGCAGTGATTCAACATTTGTAAAGCTATAGGGTTGAGAAACTATTAAAATACAAGGAAAACTATGCCGTTGATGAAAATCTACACAAAGCCTGAAAATTACTATGATCCTACAAGAGAAATGCAACCTTTGGGAAAAAGATAAACATTATCTTCTGCCATTGTCATGGATCCCAATCTAAAATATGTGATGTGGCCAGGAGAATGGGTTCTGTTTTGAACATGAATAGTTGTAGTCATGCACTGTTAATGATTTTGCTACACTGGTGAAAAAAGCCCCAAAGCACTCTTCCAAAATCCCACATGTGCACACCAAATCAGCCTGTTGAAGCAATATGTGATAATGTGTCTTTATTTGCTGTATCTGTCCTGTAGAGACAGCATACTTGCATTTATTTCTCTTTAAAGATCATGGATTTCTGCAGGGTTTTGTGTGAGAACAAAGACCTTATAGAATAAGTAAGCCAATAAGTGTAAAAGGTGCTGTATATGTATGTATTTTGCAAACAGTACTTTTGATTCTCAAGACGCAGGCTGGACTCCAGAATTGCCTAGATGACATTACTACACTTGGAAAGGTTGCTGGAGATCAGGAGAAGCATATACAAGCATCAGTTAGACTAGACTGAAACAAAATGTCCAAACATCTCTACAAAGAAACAGGTATACTTTCGTAGAGAAGTAAGAGGAGCAGAGAATGCTGTTTCAAACAAATGAAAAACCTGGTCTAAATAATTTCTTTGCAATTAAATTCGTTTCATGAATACCCTTGAAGATTCAGGGTGATCTAATTGTGGCCTTCCAGATCCCTGAAGGCAGCCTACAAGAAACATGGAAAGAGACTATTTACGAGACCATGTAGAGACAGGACAAGGGGGAAAGGCTTCAAACTGAAAGAGAAGAGTTTTATATTAAATATTAGAAAGAAATTCTTTACTGTGAGGGTGATGAGGCACTGGAACAGGTTGTCCAGAAAAGTTGTGGATATCTCATCCCTGAAGGTGTTCAAGGCCAGGCTGCACGGGGCTCTGAGCAACCTGGTCTAGTGGAAGGTGTCCCGGCCCATGGTAGGGGGGTTGGAACTAAATGATCGTTAGGATCCCTTCTGACCTAAGACGTTCTATGATTCTACGTGTTTCATACAATTTCATTGTATTTAATGTCCTGGCTGGAAACTATATTCAAATTACACTGATTTGGAGTTGCTACAAGCAGGACCCACATACCCATCCTAGACTGCTCTCAGCTAATTCCTGAGGAAAGAAGAAAAAAAATCTTTGAACATAGTCTTGCAAGATTTTACATTCTTTAGTTCTGTGTTAACTGTACCTGTGATGACTGAAGGCTGGTATCGCTAAAGAATTTTTTACCACTAATCATAACCATTCTATCAGGATCATTATGTTTGTTTTACAGAGAAATACTTTCGAAAAAAAATTAAAAAAAAAAGAAGTATTGAGAGAATAAGCACAAGAAAGTGCTTATTTGCATATTGGCTACACAGAATGAAGATCCTGCTGTGGAGGACACAGATTCAAAAGAACCATAGATTACTTGGTGACAGTATGAGAAAACAAGGACTCAAAGGGTGGGGATCTGAATTATCACAGAGTTGCTGAGATTCCTTCTGTTCTTATATGACAAAAGTTGTACAAAAGACCGCTTTGAGTGCTTGTTCTTCATTAGGCACTTCACTAGAAGACTGAAAAACAAAGACAGTTATTGCATTAACAGAATTTTAAATTTAAAGCCTAACATGTATTAATTATCATAAAACAGGTGAAGCATCTGCAGTGATTTACTTAAAAATACTGAAAAGCTTGGTATAAGGTTCACTCTTCCATATAACATTTGTCAGAAAAGCTATGAACTAGGTATGTGGTATGACATACTCATCTGCTGTGCTCAAGAGAATAGATGAGAAAATATCATGCAGCCTAATGAAATGTTAGCTCAAAAATCTGACCTGAACGTAGGCATTGTTTACCGCCATAGGATATTTAGATTTAAGGCGCTCTAAGCTCTTGTATTACTTCCTTGTGGCCATTTGACATGCACAATGCAATGAAATGATATAACAACCCACTCTGTCCTAGATTCATCAAACCTCACAACATTTAGTGTCAATCCATTTGACAGTGTAGCACTTGATTGCCTTGATTTAAGCACTATGATAATGATTTCAGAACAGGTCAGAAGTAGCTTCGTATCTGTGCTGATTTACGTTTTTCAGAGAGAGAGCACACACCATTTAATCTGTGTACTATCAAGCTAGCTGAAAAGTGGAATATGTCAGTATTTGAAACAGAGTTTACACATGAATAATCTGAAAGGAAAAGCTTTATTACAGACTTTTCTCAATGTGGCATCTTCTGAGTTGCTGTTTCGAGCAAAGGTCTAATAGAACTCTACTAGATTGTTGGCTCTACCAGACCTTTGCTCGAAACAGCAACTCAGAAGATGCCAAATGAATTTCTGTGTGGAAAGAGATGTGTTAAATATTGCTAGGTTATGGATGCCTAAGGCTAGAACATGAGTCCAGATGGCTGAAGTTCAGCAGATGCCACAGAACTACAGAACTTGCATAAATATGTGATGTCAAGTGTGGGAAATCAGAGTGACGTTTTTCTGTGCACGTATGAAAGCTTAAGTATTTTACAAAAAAAAAAAAAAAGTTCCCAGTTTTTTACACTTGCATTAAAAAAGAAAAAGAACACCGTATTCAGTGTTTCTATCCTATCTATCAGATATCTATGGAATTTTTCTTGCAGGTACTTGCAAAAAAATTCAGAATATCTATTGAAAAATATCAAAGATATAGGCTTTATCTCTGATCTAATGGGTTTCTGAAGACTGAGGTCATAATTCAAAACATACCAAAAAGGCTACATAGTCATATTCAACTTTCAGAATGCAATGCAGCACTGCTGAGACATAAGATTTCACAGTAATATTCTCTTCAGTAGAGAATGAATGAAAATCAGCTTTCTTGTTCTGTGAGAAAATTTATGCCAAAGATTTGGGACCTCCAGATGTATCAGGTGGCATAGTGTGAAACAAAAAGCTAAATCTCACTTGCATTTGGTGCCCCCACTTCCCAGAAATGGATGTTGGGCATTTGTAATGAGAAACAATGGTCACACGCAATGGTGGTATCCTGAGAGATTGGTCCTGTGGTCGTTTCAAGTCCTCAATGCACACAGACACATTGGGCAGGGAAGCAGCCAGTGCTTCATCCAAATTCCTCGAGGGAAAAATTGCAAGAGGCTCTGAGCGCCTCACACAGAGAGCCAAGGCAGGTGAAACCAGCTGAGCCGTAGGATGCACTACCGTCACTACAAGAGCTACTGGACCCTTTACAGCAGCAGTGCTGATGTCTGATGGTGCCTCAGAGTGATTGAGTATTGTTGTGTGGGTAACAGTTTGCACCTTCTTAGCCGAACAAAGCACAGTTTCTGATTCTGTTAAAAAAACAATTACCTCTATTAGCATAATAGAGACAATATTTGGAGAGCTTATGTTTGAGAGGCTCAGGTGAGATGCTTTGCAATGAGGAGTCAGATGCTCATTAACTTCAGCGTTTAGCAATGCGAGAATATTCCTAGGCTCTGATTATTGGACGACACACATTGCCCAATGGAAATCTATTTTAGTTCTTTCAGCAGATTATTTTTCAGTGTAGTAAGTCTATACCTTGATGAAAAAGAGATCACTACCACGTTTTTATCTTTGTGAAGTTTTACATTGTGTTCCTTAGAAAGTTTATGCATTTGTGTCTCAAAAATCCATTCATTTCCTCTGCTGACAATCTTCTTCAGGAGCATCTCCAGCTTCTCTAAAACTTCCTCTGACCATTTGAGATCCTGCTTTTCTCATGGTTTTTTTTTGATCAGACACAAAAAGGAAATTATTTGCCTTTAGTGTCTAGTTATAATTCTAAACTAAATATTCTAAAAAATAAGTGGTGAGACATGATGAAAAAGACTTATTATCAAAGGTAATCTGATCAAAAATAGTTTATTATACAGGCAGGATATCTGAAAAACAGTTTTCAATATCTTTATAAAAAAAGAATGAAAATGCAGCTATATTGATGTAAATAATATCTAACCTGCCTTCTATAAAGCAGGTTTCATCGGTGATGCTGGATTTATACTTTAGGCAGTAGCCACTACATTTGAAATCAATGATTACATATCTTGACTTTTGCCATTAGTTATAATAAAACAAATATGTATGGATTTTTTTTTTTTTTTTTTTTACCATGAACACTTTACAGGACATGAGTTGAGCATATGTGAGGCTCCAGACTGCATGATCATAATCCAAGCGTAAAACAGCACATTATCTCTGAAGTCTTACATGTCCTTTCTTTAAACTTTCCAGTTGGGTCTGAAAAACCTTGCTATAGAAGAAATTTTGTATACAAATAATTGGAAGAAAGATGAGGATTCTTTTTTCTGACCTTGACATAATTTAAAAATATTTTTAAAAATACTGGAAATTATGAGGGCAGAACATAACACTGTAGATCATGTGTTTTGGTAAAAATGAGGACCCTTTGATGTTAGTGAAAAAAGAATCACAGTTGTGGAGAAGTAGGCCCTCTAGCTGACAAAACATAATGTCTGACTAGAACTTTTCAGAATTCAGTTATTTTAATGAAAAAAGGAAAAAAAAAAGAAAAAGGATGAGACTCTTGTTTGAAAATTAGAAAAGATGATTGCTTTTTCTTTTTCCTTTTTGTGTCTGCCCCCCCACCCAAGAAATCTGTTTTTCAGTGTTTGCTTTCTCTTGTTTAGAACTATAATTGGATATATATTTGTAAGTCATGAAGGTTTATGTTGCACACATTTGTTAAATGGCTAATTGTTTTGCTTAGATTCTGTAATAATTTTTTTACCAAGGCTGAATCCTCCCCCTTACTTTTCTACTGTGTTTTAGTCTTAACTGAAGCAACTTATGAGAATACTATATCTAAATATGTATGGCAAGTCAAACAGCTGCTAAGAGTCGGACAGCCAAAAAAAAGATATATAAAAAAGAGCTGTATAAAAAAGAGCCAGCATCCGTTATTTTTCTTGATGGAACCTTTCTTGTAATTCTGTGATGCTTTCAGTACCTCTGAATATCTGAAGAATTTAGAATTTTGTCAGATGTCAAGGCTTCTGACTTCATAGTAAGGGAAACAGGCAATTGCTTAAAAAATGATGTGATTGGCAAATGATCCGGTAGGAAATGAAAATGTATTAATTTCTCCATAAATGTGTTCATTTTAACAACTTCCATAAAACTATTCTATCTAAAGTGGCAGTTATTAAAAAGACAGAGCCAGACTCTTGTCATGCATGCAGACCAAAAACGAGGCAAGAGTCACAAGCTGAACCAAGGAAAATACTGACTGCATAATATGAGGAATAGAAGATTCACAATGAACGTAGTTAAACAATGGAAAGAGATTTTTCTAAACCTGATTTGAAAAGACTATGAGCAACATGATCTAACTCTGAAGTTAACCTTCCTAAATGATCTTCAGAGGCCTCTTCTAACCTTTTCTATGACATGTATATATATATATGCATACATATATAAATATGTGTGTGTGTGTATGTATGTATGTAACTTGTATGTAACTATGTGTATAATATCGAATACATTTTTTTTTGAAAATCCCAATAAGGAAAAGAAAAAATAGCCTCTTCTGTCCAGAGCCTTTCAAACTGCTAACTTGAAGAAAACCCTAAGGGAAACATATCCATCCAAGAGATCAAGGCCATGAAGCAGCTATTGGGACATTTCAGAACCATATCCACATCAATGAAAGAAGACATCCTTTCAATTGTTTTTTCTCAGTAATTGCTATTTGTTAAGGAATCATAAAAAAAACCAAACAAAAAACCCACATTTTTTTTGTATTTATAGAAAAAGAAAAGCAGATTTAGGACAAGGTGTAGGACCTAGAAAGACAGTCTGTCCTACCTCATAGACAAAACCAAGTGATCTATCCATCCTTTTTCTAATACTAAAGTGTATTTAGCTGAATTATTCTGGAGTTTAAATGCATTTTTTTCAATTCAAAAGATTTCTAATCTGCAGTTTAATACTCCAGAAAATAAATTCCCTTTGCTATTTAATTCTTCCATCCAAATTAAAAAAAAAAAAAAATCTTAGAAATGTTTTTGGATTTAATCAAGTTGCAAGCTTGAACTTTTGTCTCAAAACCATGCTTTAGAGTTAAGAAGATCAAAGTTCCGCAATTCATGCCATGAAACCTTTTCTTCGCTAATTTTTAATTGAGGAGAAATTTTTGCATCAGTTTGTTGAGAAGTGCTCTGCCTGAATGTCAGGTTTGTGCTACCGGGAGTGCAGCATTACTGCAAGGACATTTTAAAGCGGACTTTTTGACTGGATGAATGGATGATTGCCTGTTCTGCAGTTGCCTTATTGAAACCTGCTACTCACACAATCTTACTCCTAGAAGGAATAAAAATACCATCATTCAAAGATACAGAAAAGATTAATTTACAAGCACTTAAGACTGACTCTTGAACAAAAGGTCCTGTGTAGTCTTACACACATGCCAGTAGTATATAATTCTGCACCTCTTAGAAGAGTAATGCCTCATTACCCGAGTCATACCCTGGGTGAAGACCACCTGAATGATGTTAGATTCAGGCAACACAGAGGTGGAAAGAGGAAAATATTTAGTAATATAAATCACAACTAAGGCCATCTGTCCTGCAATTGTCAAGGCAGTAGACCGCCTCAGGCTCCTCCTGGGCTCTTCATCACTACCAGCTACCTGAATAGTAACAGCTGCTGCACTTTCTTTCATCTGTGGATAGTGAGGAGGCAGTATTCCAGCTTGTCAGCTGCTAGTGTGCCCACAGTGAGCCATATATTTTTCATCTTTTGAATCAGCCTATTACAGTAACACACTTCACGTGGGAATACATTCCTATATATAGAAAAATTTCCAATGTCTTAACATTTAAATACAGTAGATGCACTTCAACAAGCAACTTTTTTTTCTTTGATTAAACACTGACTGTTCCTCAGTATCAAATCAAATTTGAGATCTTAGTTCTTGGTCTTCAAAGCTCTCGAGAGAATGGATAAATTTAGAAATATAGACATTATAATCATAATAGGCTGGAAGGTTGCATGAAGAGAACATCTAATCCATCTTTCCTGCCAGAAGGCATAATCAACAAGGCAAATATCACCTCAGGTATATATTGGTCCAAGTTATTTTTATATATCTCCAAAGGAGAAGTTTCACAAACTCCCCAGACAATCTGTTCCCATGCTTTACTAACTTTGATCACTATATATAAAAAAAATCATATTAGTAACCTATCTCTTCCCTGTTGCAATTGAAATCCAGTATTTCCTGTCCTATCCAACTTCAACGTGGAAAACAGATTTTTCTTTTCCTTCCTGCAGCAGCCTTTTGCATACTTGGAGACTTTCGTGCCTATGTTCAATCTTCTCTTTAGGTTAAACAACCTTAACTTCTCAAGTCTTTCCACAAACCTTCTCATCAATCTCAGTGCTGTCTTTCACACTCTTTTCAGTTGGTTCAAAACTGAACAGAATGGTGCAAATAAAGCTTTATATTAACTTCTGAATAGATGAAATAAAAAGGCTAAAATATTAAAAAATACAGACAAAGAAAATTGTCTTTTCAGCTTAATTCTGATTGTATATTAGTAAGGTAATACTTTCAAAAGGCAGATGAAAATGTGTTACAAAAGTTGAGATACCACATAATAAGAACATGAACAAACATGGAAGGACATATTAGATGAAATATACTGAAAAACATTACAAAAAAATTCCATCTGTTTCTGAAATGTTTAATGAAAGAGCAAAATAAGAGATGGCACAAATAGGTATCAACCTGAAAAAGGCCATAACCACACTGAAAGGGGAACAACAGTAAAATATTAGGCGTGTGCTTTAGCCACCCTGAGTTTCAGGTGATGTGTAAGTATCCATAGAAAATATTAGAGAGAGAATTGTGACAGGAACTGTGAACTGGGTCAAGAGATCTAAGACTCATTTCTGAAACCTATAAATGTGCCCATCAAATCCATTCACCAGATACTTTTGCACATTCTACTAATAAAGCTAGAAGAAAGGGCAATTTAATTATATTCCTAAACACAAAATGGCATAATTCCTATGGAGACCTATAAAAAAAGTAAGTAAAGAACATGTCTGTCTTGTCCAGAACACTCCATAGACTCAAGATTCCCACTGTCCCTTAAATGTCATCCTGAGAAATTAATGTTTACTGTGAGCAGATTTTCTGGGGACCAAAGGTAATGGTGATAATTTAAATATTGTAGACTATCGTTCTGAAAGTTCTGTCAGGTCAGAGATAGTTATTAGTTCTTTGAAGGAAAACTAACAAATGACAAAAAAAAAAGGATCTACCCTTTAATATATTCTCTTTTTGATGCAAAAAGCTGAATCTGTCAGCCCTATGTTAAACATAGTATCCATTGGCTTTGGATCATGCATTTAGGTCATCTAGTACAGAAGAGTTTCTATACGCAAGTAATAATCCCAAATATATACTCTTAATTCTGCATACTGTGGAGGTCTTCCGGATGTGAATGAAGCTGTAGCTGAAACAGCAGTGTCTGTTCAAATCTTAAACCTAGTCCAAACAGCGACTCAGGGCTATGAACTCTCTTATCCCCTGTTAATAATGACACTTCATTGCCACTGTTATCTATTTAATAAATTCACCCAAAAGCAAAGGCAGTGGAGAAAAGGGGGAGGGGTGAGAGAGAAAACATGGAGAAGCAGGAATTAGTAGCTGTTTCAGAAAAGGAGGGGAAGGGAGGAAAAAGAGGAAAAGGAAGGTAATATACTAGAAGGGGAAGCAAGTGGTTGAAGTAGCAGTGTCTTTGAACAATCATTTTAAATTGAATTGTACTGAGTATATCAAACACCTCTATGTTCAAAAAATTAGGGAGCTTAGTCCAAAGAAAATGTGTGTATATTACAATAAATTAAGAAGTAGTCACTGATGTTTAGAAGAAATCTTTTTCAAAAATGCAGTGTTACGTTGCAGTGACAGGCCCTCTCTGTTATGTAATATTAATGAAAAATTTTATTTTTCTAGAATAAATGATCATATAGTGGACAAATCCAGTTCGCTCATCATCTCTTAGAGTTTTGGCAATGCTATTGAAAATGCTTGTGAATGATAACTTAGGTCTCTTAATAATTTTCCCACTCCTATATCCTTTTGGAGATTTCCATCAGAAGAAGTAAGAGCAGGTCAAGCAGAGCATGCATTTCTGCCTAGATAGTTGTGAATCTTCCAGGATGTCCTCCATTTAGAGATCTTTTGACCCAGAGGTGAATGTACATAGGGGTAATACATCTTGGGGAATTTGATTTGTGCTTGGGATTGGTAATCTCACTTGATGTCTCCTCACTTTTCTGAGCAGCAGTTCCTCACCAATCCTCCTTGTTTCACACATAATTTTAAAGTCACGATACTGTACTTCATCAATTACTTCTTTGTGGATTCCTTACTTGTAATTTCTTAATTTGGAGTAAAAAATACAAATCTTTCAACTCAATCTTCATAAACAGTTTTCTGTACACTTTTATTATACTTCCTTGTAGCTTTACAATCTTACTGTATACTTCTGTGGTGAGTGGGCTAGAAATATAAACTGTGTACAAGTTCTTGAGTAGTCTCCATAACTCAGGCAAAATGTTTTCTTTTCCATTCCATTCATTTTAACTCCTAAAATTTGCTTGCATTTCTGAACACCTCAGTGTTTTGGCCTGAGGTTCCAGGAATTTATGAGTAGTAACATTTAGTTTAGAGCTCATTGGTGCATATGAACAGTGAGGATTATTTTCCCATGTACGTTACTTTGAACTTACCAACATTGATATTGTCTGCCATTTTATTTCCCAGTCATTCAGCATTATGACAATGTCCTACAGTGTTGTCACTGAAGTATTCTCTCTATTAGATCCTTAATGCATGTTGTAAAATGGAAGCCCCAGCACCCTAGTGTTATCCTATACTAGTGTTAATATCATCAACTTTGTAATTAATTGCTTTCTATCTTTCTATACATCTATTATTAGACTACGGAAACTTAGTTTCATTATGAATCTTTACTGAAAAATCTTGTTAAAAACTTCCTGAAAAGCCAGTGCCGAGTAACTATTTTCCATCTGGGCATTGATTCTTTGAATAAACTCCAAAAATATATTTACAAGAGGCAAATTATTTTTTCCTCTTTATGTTCACACCTATCCATAGACTTACTCAGTCTATTTTTTATTGTATTTTCTACCATTTTCTCCAGCATGGAAATCAGGCTTTCCAGTCTGAACTTCAGTCTGAGAACCTTTCTGTGAACTGAAACTTTATTTCCCACTATCCGTGCTACCAAGGACATTTTATATTTTAACTGAATCACTTACTGCAGTGCATCTTTTTCATATTTTAGTCCCTTTGAAGCTCCTAGGTGAGTACCATCTGGTCCTTGCAATTTGCTACAACTCATGTTATTGATTTGTTCTTCATAAAAATGTAAGAATGACTGCACTATGTCAGACCAAAGGTCTATCTGCATCAGTATCATTCTCGGACAACACCAGATGTCGAGGGAAGATTATAAGAAAGAAAGAAAGGTGTTTTGGTAGTTCCTTTAAATTCTCCCCAGCCTTGAACCATTTGTGGTTCAGAGATGGCTGAAGATCGAATCGTCAGTTTATTTTAAAACTCTTAATGAGTTTTTCTTCTACAAACCTTATAGTAGTGGAAGAAAAGGCTGGACTGACTTCTCACATCTGCCAGACACCATAGCAGAGGTACTGTGTACTGTGCACAAAGAAACAGATCCTTTTGTTTTGTTTCATGGTCTTAACTTCTTGCAAGGAAACCTATTTCCTTTTCTGCATCTTCATTAAGTTTACAGATACTCATTAAGTTCACAGACTTCCATTTCATCCATCTTTGATTATCACTTTTCCAAGCTGAAGCATTGTAGCTTTTCAATTGTTCCTTGCATGGAATGCTTTCCATATACTTCCACACCATTACTGCCTCTGTCTCAACCTTGTGGTGGGATGTTTTTGTGTCAGCAAGCAATCTCCAAGCTACCCCCAAATATTATAACTTTTCAAATGCACCTTCTACTCTATTTTTAATATATTGTCACATTAGATGATTTCCCTGTTTGAAACTAAGTCCCACTTCTCCTTACACCTGATCCCACCAGCAGATGAATGTGTGGTTACAATCTGTCAGCTACTGCAGAGTAGGTATTTGGTAGCAAAATTTTGAATGGTATCCCATTCAAAAGTCTGTGCTCGGAGTAAGGTAAGCACTAGCTGTCGTCTCTTGGATTCGCTAACTAACAGCTCCAAAGAGGGGCTTTCAGTATGTCTGGATGAGATAGTGGCGTGTCATCTTTCTCATGTCCTAACTCGATATTTAGCCAGGCTATATATGATTGAAATCTGCTTTCATTATTGAGTTTTCTGCTGCTACATCCTTTCTGGTTTTCTGTGCCCCCAGTCACTGTCATGATTTGGAGAGGAATGCAGAAATTGTTAACATAACCCTAGTATCACCCACTTTCTATTTAGTCATAGGTGCTGAACACTCCTGATTGATAGTCACCTTATGCCCTTTCTCATTTGACCCTGTTTATACTACAATGCTCCGGTATGGTCAAATGCTGGGATAACTGGTACCTTTTAATTATTTTCTTATTACTTGTTTTCCTTACACCGCTTTGTAATATGGCTTTTAAGGCAATATCTTAATTTATAAACAGGCGTTCTAGTAGAATGGTCTTGCTTTTGGGAATCATCTCTTCCTTTGGACCCAGTGAAGTGACTTTGTAGGGCTCTGTTGAACTAGATTGGAAATTAGATTCATTGCAGTCAGGGTAAATGTCATATCATGTAGATATTATGCTTCTGGGAATATATTTTTCATCTGTCCTTCTCTACCTTTTTAGATGCATTTTCTTGCTCTCTTTGATTTGCCAACTATGAGGGTAGAAAATAACACTGAAAAGGAAATGATTCCTCAAGAAACAGAATGTGCTGAGAACAGTTACTTGTTCAGTCACTGCTGCTCTTATTCTATTTGCTGCAGTTTCTGGGAAAACACAACTCAAAGAATACATAAAGTTTTTCTGCCTATCTCTGAAAAGATACTAATTTCTTCCAGTCACTCTCTACAGCCAACCTCTATCCCGCCTTACTTCAGCAGAGGTCAAGATTTTGTTGTCCATTCATTTTATCATGCCAAGAAAGAAGGGGAGGAGAAAATTTAGTCATCAGTCCACACAAAGGTTGGAGATAGTCCATAACAGTCTGTAAGAGCTGTCATGAAAAAAGATGCAAAGCCTATGCCTGCAAACGTAGATAAAAAAAGGCCTGTTTAGTTTTGAATTACTAAAGTTCTGACTCAGCAACGACTGGAAAACAAGATATTCATCTTATATCACCTTCCTTTTGAACAATCAAAAGATGAATGGGAAAAAATACTGAGAACAGAAAAATTAGCAGGGCGAGCAGTGCGTGTAAACTGGTGTGAAAAAGCTAACTTAAGTAATTTAGAAAAGGAAAGAATGAACAGATATACTGACTAGTGAATTGTGTAATGAAGATAGATGGTTTGGTGCTCTTAATTTAGTCTCATAATGTGAGAACAAGAAGACACTCAATTACTCTGAGTGTTAGCAAATTTAAAAGTGATAAAAGGAAACAATTCTTTATGCTGTGAATAGTAAATCTTTGGAACTCAAATACTCTAACATTCAGTTACCTGAGCAGTTTAGTTTATTTAGACCTGGGCCTTACTGAATGCGAACAAGCACAGCTTTGGTTGCTGTTTTGAAATATGAAAGCACAGTGAAATAGCATCACTATATCTAGAATGCCTTTCAGAATGTTGGAGAGCATTTGCAATTTGGTTTCAAGAGCATATTTTGTGTTGGACATTCAAAAAATTTTGTGACAGCTTTTGGTGTTTTATGATCTCTCAAGGAGCAGCTATGGTGTGCTGCTTAAGACCTCACCTACAGTGGCAGATTCATTCTCGTGTCCTAATCAGAGAATTGTAGCCAACATGCCGCACTTCCTGTGAGGACTGGAATAAAATCCCTTGGGCAATTGAGCTGACTACTATAGCTAAGACTTAGATAAACACTATTACTTTTTTAAGGCACTTGGAATCAATCTTTCTTCTCTTACTGGCATTATGCTTGATGACATCTCACTTCATATTGAGGCATTATAGCTGAATTACTGTTCACTGGACAGTTTGTTTATCTGCATGGTGTAAGTATCTGTGAGAAGTGTGCTTGGTAGAACAAGGTACAAGCTGATTGAAGTGAAGAAGCCCAGGTGAATGTTTACAGCCACCAAGGACAAACTTCAGACATTAAGGCTTTCAGGCCACATTTACACCGTTGGAGTGGCGATCAGCTATTCTCAGGATTAGCTTCAACAGTCAAGCATTGGCACAGTACAAGAGACATTTCAGTGTTAAGATTTCACTGTTAATGAGAAATGTCCTCCCTAGGGCAGGCCAGCAGTCCATCTAGCCCAGTGCTATGTCACGGGCAGGTCAAAGGATGCCATTTTAGCAGAGTGCGTAAGTCTAGCCAACTTGCAAGCCATAATTAATGTACTCCACCAACTTCTACAGCTACTGTATTAGAATATTGCATGTGAGAGCTTAACACATGTTTTTAGTATCCATTTGTGACCCTGTTGTTTATGAGGTTTTTTTGTACCTTTTCTTCTTCAGATCTCCCTGCTTCTACTGCCTGTCAAGCATCAAGTTCTGGATATTCTCCAGGCACTGGTAGAAGAGGTATTTTATTTTAAATCCATGTTGTACTAGCTTGGAGCCACCTTACTTAGTGCTGCAGGATTTGTCTGTTGTTGAGTTCAGTGAACAACAGCTCTGCATTTCTGTTAATGTACCCCTTTGAGTTCATAATCCTGGTCAGGCCCTTTCCTTAGCCTTCTCTACAGGAAGGATGCTAACCTGTCTTTGTGACATAGCTACTCCATCTCCTTAATTATTTCAGTTTTTCTTCTCTTGTATGCACATTCTCTATATCCACTACATCCTTCTGAGCTGCAGAGATAAAGAGCACACAGGCTATGAGGATGTAGCCATGCTAGAGGCAGCCTTTGCCACAGAAACAGCCTTAACAATTCTATATGACTTCTGCACCTGTAACTGCCAGTTCAGGGCATATCCTAATTCACCCCTCACAAGAAGTCAGCAGCCTAGGAACACAAGCCCATCAATTATCCTCCTACTCAGACTCTAAAATGTCTTACACAGGGCTTGACATTTGCTGCCAGTCAAACTTCCACTTTAGAGAGACACCATGTGACTATTTTAGTTTGCCCTGCTGACAGTTTGGTTCTGTTACAATGAAGGTTCAGCCAAGTCTTTCTAATGTAGGCTCTTTCGTTGCCATACATGGAGATTATGGGTCCCTGCCTGCCCCGCACAACCTGCACGATTTCAGAGAATGTTACTATGCAGGTCAGAGACTTTAGTCCCCTACCTAGCAGACTGAATTTAGCTTTCAGAGTTTCCCTCTTGCATTTGCCTCTTGTGACCGGACTGACAAGAACCGAATTTCTCTCCTGCATCCTTAGCAGGTTTAATATTTTAATCCATTTGATGGAAGATAAAATAGTCTCACATTTGGACATTTCCCTTCAGTTTTGGGAAAGAAGGGAACAGTCGTGCACTGTTACAGTCATGACTTGTACATGAATGTGGTGGGAGGGGTTCTGTGATGGGTGGTAGAAGATTTTGATGTTAAGGAACATGTTGTCAGATTGCCAGAAGAATGTGGTTAGCTGAAGGGAAACTATGAATATAAGTACTTGATAAACATTTCGTAGGCACAACATTCCTCCTGCTGTCTGACGAAATAGTGTTCAAATGTCCTGCAATCTTAATGACAGAAGGGGTGGGAAGAGATCTTCAGCTCATCTGCGAAGTTAGGCTCAAAGGCCCTATGGTATTCCCACTGTAGCATAGGATGTTTTAATGTTCATCTTTGCAGTTCACCTTCTCAGCATTTATCCAACTCTGATTCCATAGTCACCATGACATGGCAATTCTCCAAGGAATTTTTTAGCACTTCTCTTTCACTTGCAGAGTCACAGATCTCTTCATTTAGCATCACTAGCTAATTTTTTTCTCTGCATGCCCTTTCTGCTACCTACCCCTTTGCACTGCTGGGGCCAGCACTCAGGTTGTTACTACAAATTAATATTTTTTATTCCTTGAGCTGCACGCTTTTGCTTGCATTGACATAATTAACATATACAAATCATAATTACCATGCTGGAGTGACCTCTTGGATGGATCTCTTCTCAGCTTTGAACAAGCAGGAAATACAAAGATTTTTGAAGATCTGTTTTTGCAGCTCCTGCCATGCATTGGATGCTGACACTCCTGCATGCACCCTGAGGTGCCTGGCACTGTCAGTGCCCTGTGCTCAGGGTATTAATTGGCCAGCCAGCAGCAAAACAGCCAATCAAACAGCTTAAGTAACAAAGGCAGCATTGTATATTTACTCTGATTATCTTACTTTTGCCTAATGAAGCTGCTTTAAGGTTTCTCTCCTGGCAAGGATCCAAAATGCTTTTATCTGCCTGCATGCAGTGGGCTGTCAAGCTGAGAGAAAAAGCCTCCTTTGTGTGCACGGTCTGCCTTGTTTTCAGAGGAGTTGCTGCAGAGGAAAGGGTGGATATCTTTGTGGGTGCCTTTACTTTCATATATTGAAGGAGGTCTGTAAGGGTGTCTTTTTCATAAATGTTCTGATTTTTTTTAACTTTGATCCCAGTGAATGGAGTGTATGTTGAGAGTTCATCAGGCATGCAGTTTCATCATCATGTGGCTCCTCCATTTTGGTTAATTTCTGGTTCACTAGTGATATTACTGGGCCCACTGCTTATTTGCCAATGCCCTCTAGAACTGCATCTGCTGGATATATACCCCTGTCCCCATCCTTCTCGAAAAGAATGGAGGGATCTTAATGCAATTCTTATGAAGAAACTTCTGGAGGAAGAAATCCAAAAATAAATCAAGAAATGAACCTGAGAAGGACTACAAATTGTACATGGCCTTAATTTCCAGTACAATATCCAACACAGTGATGCAATTCTTTAAGGAAAATGGAGAGAAGTGCGAAGAGGATATAAGCAGCATAAGAGCAATCAGGTTTGTGCTCTCAGGAAAAAAAGTTTCATTAGTTTGTGTACTTATTTCTCAACTTTTATTCCCAATTAAAACCACCTCTGAATTTACAACAAAATTTTTCTTCAATTCTAGTTATTTAAGACACTTTAAACAAAATTGTCTCCTAAAATTTTGCAAAGGTAACTCATATTACAAATGAGAAGATTTTATATATTGTGGATTTTTTTTTCCCAGTTATTTTATAACTGAAAAAATATATTTGCACTCTTCTTTACATATAATTTTATTTTTAATTTAAGAAGTTCCTTTCATAGTCAAGTGATACGCCTGCAGTAACTATAGGCCATGCGAAGAAACTTGTGCTGGAATGAGTTCATACTTGCTCCAACCAAGTATGTCATTCCCATTGCTGTATGTCAGAGCGCTTTACTATACTTCAGATTAAATTTGCAAAATACTGTTTTTTCCACTTATTTTTTCCCCCTTATGTTTACATAAACGTTTATAAAACAGGACTGCCTGGCCTCATAGTTTCCATAGAAATACAGCCATAAAAACTGAAACTCGTGTTATTTGTTTAGGATTATTTCTTAAATAGATGTCAGGGTGCTGCCTGTGTGCCTCTACTCATCGTCAGCAAGGATGGTGACCAGAGCTGTGCAGGGACCGAGGTGTCCCTGAGTCCTGACAGCCAAATCCCGGGAAAGATGTATTAAGGCCTCTGGCACTAAGTCCTTAAAAGAAATGTGCTCACCTGGAGAAAATGTAGGGTATTAAGAGAACAGAGATCAAATTGGTGGAAGGTGGTAGTGACTTGTTCTCTGCTCTTTCATAGTCAAGATGGTTCTCTGTTTTTTATGGCCTCAGTACCTGAAGTCACAGATTTTTGTGAGTGATTTGGTAAGACCCCAAGGACAGAGTAAGTGTCGTTCCAGGGAAGCTGGCATGGGGAGCTGCATGATAACACAGCATGTCTCTGTCAGACATCTTCTAAAAGTAACTACTTGTTTTGCCGGTGACAGTGAGTGAGATGCATCTGGAAACTTGAAAGAAAAAGAGACCACAGTGATTACAAATGTTCTTATGCTGAAGTCACCATTTGCCTCCATTAATCCATTAGTCATCTATTAATGAGGGTGACTGAGTTAAAGAGGAGGGAAGTGAGCTGCTAGTGGGTGCACTGGAAACCTAATTCCATCCAACCGACTCCTTCCCTTTGGAGAGTCCAAACCAATGCCAATCATCCCCATAGAAAAACCTTTAACATATGCAATCATCTTAATGCAGAAACTCATTTTTTTTCCTCCTGTATGGTCCTTTTTGATCTCATTTCCCTTCTGCTGCTGTCTATTTCTATTCTAAGTTCTTAAGTAAGAAATTTTTTTGTGTCTGTCCTGGTAGTGCTTACTGCTACTCCTCTAATAATAATTAATCAAACGTTGTTATTACTTGATGATTATTATTTTATTATTATCCTAGAGACAAGGTTTTATGTTATTATATAATTTGACGCTAACCATTCAAAACTAGATAAATGAAGAATCTATTTTATCTTACAATAAAAGGTAGTTTTTCATTACTATGCAGAACAGTTTGCATTTTTTCTGCAATAATTACTTATTTAACCTTTCAAAACTTAGATTTTTTTACGAACAACAGTATCAGACATCGTTAGATCATTTTGCTGGCTTTTATAAAAGAGATAAGGAGTACTCTTGCTTTGCGTGTTCAATGTAAAGTAATTGTAGCTATCTTGTGGTTTTAAGAAATGTTCAGCCACCATAAACAACATATTTCAGTTTGTGAAAGACGTACTATATATGTCATTTTCTATTTAGTGTGTGCCTATTCCAAGATACCAAAGAAGCTGAAGTAGGTTCATAATGGATGTCGTTGTTTGCTTTAGGTAAAACAAATACGTTTTTTTGATCCTGTGCGTATGAACAGAAAATGCTGTGTGACAAATCCATAGATAAAAGACATATGCAGCTGCTTCTCGGTATCTCAAGCACGGTGCAGAGCAAATAGCTAATCAATTTTCTTTTAGGTCAGTAACAAGTCAGGTATTAATGAGTAAAACCTGTTTCACAGTTACGTGCCATATGAAAATTCATCCTCTGGAAACATAACTTGGTTGCTGGACAACGTGCAACCTTTCTGTAACAGTCAGTGTTCTATTTCCAGTATCATGTTAAGCTATTGATAACCAGCCCAAACACTCAAATATCTTAGGTCACCAAATCAACAAGACCTGTTGCAGAAAGTCTATTACTTCACTGATTATAATCCAGAATTCAGATTTCCTTGTACTTCTTATGCAATGATAAAAAAAAAGATGAAAAGAACAACAGAAAAGCAAACCAATCTCACTCAAATTATGATAAGAACATAATTTAATTCTTATTTCTGCATACTTGTTCCTGACAGGTAACTATTAAGTGCTGCATCAGAATAGAACATGCCCTACAGTGAAAATGAAATAGATTACTGCTGATATATCAAAAATCTAATTAGAAAAGCTTGAAATTTTTTGTGTTTTGACTCATTTTCAGTATTACAGTATCTTTACCCAAATATATGATAGCTATGAATTTTCATTTTAAGAGGGTTTATTTCACTATGAAATTATTTTTGGAGTTTGTGCCTTCCCTGCATGAATCTTCTAAAAGCAAGAAAACTCTTGCATTACTGTCTACATAAAAATGTTAATACATTTTTCCTCCTGTGGAGAGTCAACTTAAATATCCAGAATCACAGAATCACAGAATATGCTGAATTGAAAGGGACCCATCAGGATCATTGAGTTCAATTCCTGGCCCTACACAGGACACCCCAAGAGTCACATCGTGCCTGAGAGCAGTGTCCAAACACTTCTTGAACTCTGTCAGGCTGGTGCTGTGACCACTTCCCTGGGTAGCCTGTTCCGGTGCCCAGCCACCTTCTGGGTGAACAACCTTTTCCTGATATCCAGCCTAAACTTCCCTGACTCAGTTCCATGCCGTTTCTTCGAGTCCTGTCACTGGTAATCACAATAAAACATCATCTCTCTATAAGTGAGGGTATGTAGGTGTGATTTTAGGTCTTAGATTTGCTAAAGAAGAATGTGAAAGGCAGTTGGGATTGCCTTTGTCTGTGTTACATCTGCAGCAGCAAGTAGACCAGTAGAAGCAAGATCTGTAGTATGAAACACTTGGTATTCATGCCCACACAAGTCACATTTTAATGGGGGGGATAAACTCTAGACTATCCTATAGTCTCCAGCCCATTTGCCCCTGGTGTGCATGGGAACTGCTCCTTCTTCCTTAGTTTCACCTGAAAGGATTTCAGTTCAAGTGCTCCATGGCAGCTCCATGGTGCATATCAAAACAGAGTAAATAGGGGCAATTGGGCAGTTCAAAACTGTTCTCCTGATACAAATTAAAACACAAATGTAGGCACATATTCTACGTCTCAAAAGCCATAATCAGTCCATAATCAGAAAGATAGGAAATGGCTCTTAAAAGGCAACAATAGAACCTAAGAAACGGCAGGTCTAAAGGAAAAGCATGCTTACTGTGGATATCAATGCACAAAACCAGTGGAATGAAATGAGTGCTGTAAACTGATCAGAAGGTATGAGATGTAGAAAAAAAAGCAAAAGGACACCTCTTTAATCACCTTAATGCTAAGGGCCATTAGTATTTTCTTCATAATATTAAGGAACAAATGGAATTAAAAAGCAACATTCACTGGTCTCTATATGGAGAAGGTCTGTCAAATAAAATACTGAAAAACCACAAATATTCAGCAAAAAAGTCTATGTAGGGGCAAAAGACAACATAGATGTAGCATGTTTCATTCCAAAAAAATAAGCTTATATACAAGCTTGTACAAGTAGAAGGACTGGAGGATTTGAGAAAAGATATAGTGTGCAGAACCATCTGCTGCTGAAACAGTGGATTTACAAGCTGAAATTCTCTTGAGTTGCATTGGAGAAGAGCCCCTTTTCTTCTTCTCACACACTTTTCATTGCAGTTACATGTGTAGCAGCATGATATATGAGGGAAAGAATAATAAAAGAAGCAGGGAGCAAAGCAACTGCACAGATGTCTTCTCCCTGCACCTCTCCCTGATTATTCCTACAAGTTCTGCTGAGACATTAGAATATCTGTGAATTCATTGGTGAGGATCTGTGCCATCTAATGAAGAAAACTGATTCACAAAAGGAAGACCTTATTTCTTGCTATTTTAATGGGAAATTCCCTCATAGCAGAACGCTTGTTGCCATCTAAACATAATGCAATAAATAGATGGAGTCCACTTTGTATTTCTTGATCAACGTGTTTACTGTAATTCACTTGAATACATAGAAATCTGTGCTAATAGTTTTTTACTAGGTGCTATGCTTGACTCAGTAGGTGTTAACTTTGATTTAGTAGATTAAATATCTGATTCAGCAGGTAATTCACATGTTTCAACAGGTTGTGTAGTTGATTCAACCTATGAAGTATCTGGCAGTGTTTATTTTTTCCAAAGGTTGTTTTATCCACATTAGAATGAACTTTGTTTAGTTCTCCATACGGCACATTACTTTAAGTGCAAGTTAAACATTTTATCGAGCATGCATATTGTAAAGTGTTCGTTTAAATATATTTATACAGCCTTTCTGAATTTCAAGCAGAAGATTATTCCCTTATGAAAAGTTTTGTGTTTAAACATTATTCTTCTATTAATATTAGTTTTTGTTCAGTTGTCATATGAAATTTCAGAAACAAAAAAAGATTTTTTTTTTTTTTTTAACTTTTTCAGACCCAAAGGATAACAAAACATAAAAGCAGAATAGGGAAAAGATGCGGGTTTCAGAATATGGTGGTTCATCTTTGACAAATGGATATGTATTGTTTTGCTTTTTGTTTCCAGTTCTTTTCCATCTTACAGGGTGTACAGCAGAGACTAATTTGAAAGAAACCTTGACAATAAAGCAGACAGAGGAGAATGGGCGCGGAAAAATATGAAGAAGAAAGAGTAAGGAGAAATTAAAGAATAATATGGTAGCATTGGTTGAATATCTGAGGACAGACTGTGGATGAACATGTTACAACCTACTTCTGAAGTAAATGTTTTGGCAATAGGTAACATCTAAGTTCACAGAAACTGTATCAAAAATGAATGCAGAGAAGAACCATAGCATTTCATAGTGATGTGTGTCAGAGCTAACAAACAGCATGTCTTTTAGGAGGCACCACAAACGTCCAAGTTTCCCTGTCCTTCACACAACCATCTAGTGGTCCTTACTAAGATTCTCACTATGCACAAAAGTAAATTAAATCTTGGCTAGCAGAATGGACTGGTTTAGAATCTTTTCTGGAGACTTAGCAGTAGATTTAGCTGGATTTTAAGTCCTAAAATCATTAAATCAGGTAAACAGGAGTTGATAAGTAGGATCCTAAGTACTCAGGCCAAAGTCAGTCATAGCTAGACACATCTCTTTTTACACTCATCGAGTGCTCAGTCTTTTGTACCTGTTTTTCCTTTCCCACATTAGACTACTGATGGCAAGACATAAACCTGTAATGAAAATCATAGGGCTTTATTTCATTTGACTTCTTAGAGATTTCACTGAAAGCTACTACTTCATGAAGCTCGAGCATCCCATGGTGGCAAATATTCTTTTGTTTATTTGGGCTTCTATTGTTACTTGTTCTAAATGATAATTGCAGTTCTTCATTGTGGGTGGTTAATCTTGTTTTCTTTTGCTATTATTGTTTTATTTGTATTTTAATTATATATTTAATGTTTTCTAGGTGTAAAAGAAAGTTGGATAGTTCTGGAAAATACCAGGCACATCAAACAGTACTAGGAAGATGCAAAATAATAAATAGGTAAGACAAGAGAAGAATAACTGCTGAACTGTTGTAAATAGGTTATAAGATTTTAGCCTTTCAATCTAATATTAAGTTATCCTAACTTTACATTTCACAGTCACTGTACTGTGTATTGGCTATACTGACTGTTTTATTTACATCTGCATGGATTGATAAATTAGGATGCAATTTTTGCATCTCCAACCTTAATCTTAGTAAAATGAAGAAATTAGAATCTCCTAGGCAAAGTGATTTCATTTCTTGAAATTGATTTTGGATGTTTCTTGCCATTGATGTTTTAAAAAACTGTGCTAAAGAACAGTAAATGTGATGTTGATGTACTATGCTCTTGAACTACGTTGGAATGGGCTAAGTTTTACCTTTGTAATGCATGACTAAAGGTATTAGAGGTAAAGAAAGCATGAATATCAATCTGTTTCTGTACTCAAAGTGACCCCTGGTTTTATTAGTAATGGAATCTAAGTGACATCATCTTTTGACAGTCATGATCTTTAACCCAGTTTGATCTAAACCAGACTCCTTTGGAATGATATCATTAAGGTAAATCCCTGAAAGAAGAGCAAACCATTTTGTTATAAACCATTTAAGGGTATTAAGTTACTGGGAATGATTTCACTGATTTTTTTCCTTATAAAGGACAAACAATTTCAAGATTGCAGGTTAATATCAAGACACAACTGAACTGTGAATGTTTTTGCGGTTGTATTAGGTTTAATTTTCTTAAATACATTGTAAGTCTTCACATCTTTTAAAATATGATTCAGAAGTCACTGAAATATTTCTTACGTGAACATTGCAGTGCAAACTATATTATTATACCTAATTCTATTAAACAAAATTGTACTGCAATAAAAATGAAAAAAAAGTAACTATTTTATACAAGGAATCTTACTCTCTCCACACTGTCCACTCTAAACCCATCCCATCTGTCCTGTGAATTCATGGTTCCTTTTAGGAACTGGCTATCCTGGGATTGTTCTCCTTTTCTGTCATATATTGACTAAGAATTTAATGAATTAACCAAAGTATTTTGTTTATGATGTATCACGAAAGATTATTTTAAAAATTGAACATTGATACTAAATGAAGAATGGTAAAGTTTTGATTTGATACCAGAGAGAAAAGTATTGTTCAAAATACCCACTTAGGGAAGGAAAGTTGTAAGCAAAAGGTGTGTGATTTGATTGTGATGTAAATTTTTGCTCTTGATTTTTTCCAGTTTTAAAAACCTTTAAGTCATTGAATGGAAATGAAAACAGCAACTAAACACTCTCGATAGCAAAAATGCACAAATACACTTTGAAGAGCTTTGCTGCTACCAAGAGAAACATTACCTTTTAATCAATTGATTTGTTTTGTCAATGTTTTTCCCTGAAAGCAGATTGCATACAGACAGTCTTATAGTGGCATTATCTCGAGCTTAATCCTGATATTTTTGGTAGCCTTACTTTTGTTTTTATCTTCCAGCCAGGTGTTTCCAATAGTTTTGACTGTAAGATAACCCAATAGCTGGTGATTAATGTAGCCATCGTAAAGAATATAAACAATGCCGGAAACAGAACTCAAAGTTCAAATATGGATGCTAACAGTAATTGCTTTTAACAAGTGCAAGGAAGAAGTGAGAGGAAACCTCGTATCGAATTTTGTGTTGCCAAAGAGCAACTGACCAGCGATAACAGAAGCATCAGAAACACAGAGTGCGGAGAGGTAGCACTTTGCACAGGAAGTATCATGAAACAGCCCATGTCAGCCTAGTAGTAATTGGGCCTTTGAAGTTTCAAATGTGAGAAGAGATGAACATTCATCTTTAAAGTGTGCTGAGTCTCAGGGATTACTTTTGGTTAAAGTAGGAATGTGCAGTTATTTGAAACCTGACCCTGAGGTCTCTAAAAAGTTTGGCTTAGGTTGTGCTAGAACTGACCTTGTAAATTTAGACAGCTGCTAGACTACTGCTAGGAGCAAATTATTACAGCAATTGTGATTTTCATGACTAGCATAAAAGCAAAGGGCACCTATTTAAGACCTGTGAGGTCAACTTTCACATTTACTACACTGCGGAGAAGGAGAAGCGGTGCAGTCTCGTGAGAATAAGGTACTGTGAAGAACTTTGAGATTCTGCATAAAGCTGGAGGAAAAAGAAGAAAAACACACATAAATATAGCAGTATAGTTCTTTCAAGACATGGGTTATTCTGGCAAAAAAGATATTATTGCAGAATATTTTATTTTAAAAAATATTCTCATTTACAAGCAAGTATTTAGAGAGAATGTGCCAAATATTAAAATTATATAGCAAACCTTGAAATCATAACAGATTTTTTTCATTTGATTGTTTTGCCTCTGTTTTTAAAAGAATAAATACTTCAGCAAAATAGGTTTATCAAAATTCAGTTGATTTTCTTTTTGAGTTTTTTGTCCAAATCTAGACATGATTTTGTGGTCACTTTATTTAATGCCATGTCAATCAGAGATTGAAATCATCAATTCTTTATTTGAACTTGGAATGGTTTCTATTTGATCTATGTTTTTAAGTTGTTTGGGTGATTGGAATCCTGCAGTTTTATTCACAAGAATTTAAAAAGTTGAGAATTATTTCTTTATGTGAGATTTTAGAATTTCATGTTGAAGCAAGTTTATTTTTTTTTTGCTTCACTTTTTATTAAAAGAATGAAATTACTGCTATGATTTTTAGCCTGTTCACACATCTGCATAACATTTGATTATGTGTTTTCCTCATAACACTTAGTATTTGATGGACCCAGAATTCAAGCACTCATGTACACTAATCTTTCCTTATTCAACTTACTGACACATCACAACTAACCCATTTATTTGATTTATTTTCACCTTTCTTACTCAAGTGTTTATCAGCAAACCACCTGAATTCTAGAGAAAGATACAAAAATTGATTTTGCATGTCTGTATGGAGATGTGATGGTTTCACAGAGATATGTGGAATCCAAAAAGGTATCTCCTTCCAAAATGTTAAAAGCTGATTTTGATATGGTTAATATTACTATAATTTGGAGCTCAAACTCATGAGCTTTGTTATGCTGAGTACTATACTCATGAAAAGCAGAGCTTACAAAAGCAGGTAGAAAAAGAAGCAACAACTTAGATTTTACAGTGAGTGATATTGGTTATGGTGTTCAGGTGTCCAATTATCAGGATGTTTGTTGGGAGCATCACATTTAAAAGATATTTTGAGGAAGGACTCAGTGACAGGGAAACTGGAAAGAATAAAAAAAGAACCTAAAAAAAGTAATGGAAGATCATCATAAGAGGATAGGCGTTTTTAAAAAAAGATTGGAGTTGACGGGTAGCTGAGAGTACAATGAGAAGAATGGATGTTAGTTGCCTGGGAAGATGCCATTGGACATTTGGATGAGAGTGGTTTTGACTGATTGCAAGGCATAGGATCTTACTTGAGAGGATCTAGGATGGAGTGCATTTTAATTTGTTTATAATATAGAACTTTCTTTACCTCAGAGGTGCAAGACAGATGGACCACCTGGGCAAGCAGATCAGTAAGGTACACATATATTCAAGGAGAAAGAGCCACAGGAGTTTTAGAAGTTTGGAGAAACAAGAAAATGCATAAGAATGAACTCAGGAAGGATCACCAAATGGGCTGGATTCACTAGTGAACATGTAGGAGGGGTTTGGTCTTGGGTTTTGTCAGTCATTATTTAAAATGAATCAGTGAACCACTATGTGCTGAAACAGAGATTTGAGGAATAAGCCAAATGCCACAAATGATGATGTGGACAGGACACATGAGTTCTAGGAAGAAAAGCACACCTGTTTAGTCTGAACATAGACCTGCTCATTAGATAAATGGCAGAGCTGAAGAAGAATATGAATTTAGATATTTCTTAGACATTCACTAATGGTAAGAGTACCATCAGAATAACAGAGTGCAAGAATGAGCCATGGCTTGCAATTGTAGACGAGACCTTGCAATACAAGAAATGGAAGATGAATGAAGGAGAGGAAAAAGTGAGAAACAGTAAAGATCACAATTTAATGATAACCATAGGCTCTTCTTTGCCTTTGTACGTGCTCAGCAGTCATCTCTTCCTTCACCTTTTAGATCCATTCATACAGATAGGAATGGTTTTGTATATCTATATTGTGACTGTTAGCTGTCTGCAGCTAAGTAGAGCTAAATAAATCCTTTGGTGCTGTCCTTTATGTTTTCTAGAACTGGAAGGCTTCCTGTACATCTATTCTTAATCCTCTTCAGGTTTCAACAAGTTTTTTAAAGTGTGTGAACAGAGGTTGTTTTCCAGAACATATTTTTTTAGTCTATATTCAGTCTAAAGTCACATCACTAAATATTATCTTGTTCTCGGCGTATCAATTAAGTCAGTATATTCTAGTATCTTCTAAAGTGTGGAAAACTTATTTTGCTGTCTTTCCTGTCAGTAAGGTTTACGTTTTCATGCAATTCACGTATTTTGGGGGATACACTGAAGAAAGTTTATGGAATTCAGAAATCTTTTTATGAATTAGTTCACTGGTTGTGCTACCAAAAGATTTTAGATGGTGGTAAATACACATCTAGAAGCCTCACTTGTCAAAGGGAGAAGTTGACCAGTACAAGAAGCATGTATTTCTGCTGCCGTGGTGTAATTTTGCTATTGATTCCAAAAGCAGAAATCAATGCTTGTTCATTAGGGTTAACCAGGTTGACCCCTACTCTGTGCTGTTTGCTGACTTTTTTCTGTTCAAAAAATATTAAACCTCTTTGTTGAGCTTACCCCCTCCCTTCTACTAATGAAGTTATCTTTTTAGTATTTCCTAAGTGTTTTATTTTTGTAAGTGACATTAAGTATTGTGTGCTCTGCTGTTTCTGACTGGCACTTCACACATAGCCCTTTCACTCTCATCTCAGAAGTGTAACAACATTGTTCACTGTATTTTAGTTGTCGATGGAGATGAAAGTTATTCCCAGCAAAATCTGCCATGGAGTTGGCAGTCATAGAACAACTGACATCAAGCACAAGTCCCTTTCTGTAAGAGTTATGGCATGGTACTGTTTGAAATAATGTTAGGGTTTTGCATGCCACCCATCTTTGGTGAATACGCAATAGATATTCTGGTTGGACATCTTCTTAACACCTAACACTAGTGCTGGTACTTGCAGTGGAATATTCTTGAAAGTTAATGCATTTTTCTTTGTGGTCAGTTATTTGCTCTTCTACCTATAGAAGTGCACGTGTACTATATATATGTCTTTATAAAACCTTATAAAATGTTGGGACACCTATTAGCAAAATACTAAGATGTAAAGACTTAAAATATATTTACGTAATCTCACCTTTACAGGCATCCAGCTCTTCTAATGGCTTTGTAAAAGATGGAGATTGAATTTTATTTGTAGAAGGGAGTCCAGTCTGTCTTTAGATGTTCTGAAATTTAGGACCCACTGATGGTTCCATTCATGTGGATCTAGTTTCATTTGCTTTGTCAAATGCACTAATCCGGATGATCAGGCTCCAAATGCAAACCTAGCTTGGACAGGCATTGTCAATAACCCTTTATGGTAATGAATATTGCTTTAAATTTTGTCCACTGTTTAAGCAATGTGTTGTGTAGAGTGAAAGTTCTTAAAGATGGAGGAAAGATGTGGATGAAAACATTTTAAAGATCTGCTGGTAAAACAGGTAAGATTTCAAGAGCCAGAAAAGCATGACACCCTGACAAACAGATAAAAATATTTTGGATTAGGGAAAACATTTCTGTAGTTTGGGTGAAAAGACACAGAGGAAATTTATCAGCCTGGATCTTCTAATAATTTCTGAGAAGTATTTTCTTTTGGAATTTTTCTTTCTTGTTCCATTTTATGTTTGAAGTTCTAGTCTTATAGTGGGAGGGATTTCTGTGTTTCCTCACCTCTGAAAACTGGCTCCAAAATAACCAAAATAAGTTTCCAAGCTCTTTTGAGCTGTCCCAGCTTGACTGATACTACTTTTCCATTGGAGTAATCACTATGCTGTCAAATAACACTCACATTACTCCTTTAATCTTAATTTTAGTGATGTCAGGTTCCAGTTGCAATTTATGCATCTTCTCAACATTAAAAAATGTAGAGGATGTGTGTGTTCGTGAGCACACTGACTAAAGTGCTTTCAGTAGACTGTAGATGGTGTGTCCTACGGGGAATACAGAAATTAAAATATCACGACTAAACTGTATCTGTACAGCAGCACCACAGTGTCACTAGTCTAGTAATTGTTTCTTTCATCACTCAGTGCTTACTAATGGATTTTTCCAACTTTTACCCTTGGTTGACTGGTCTGATCTTGATTCACTCTAGGAAGAGGATGGAAATTGCAACTGCTCAGGAACGGGCAATAAGAACCTCCGTATTAGAATACTTGCAGAGAGTGCATGAAGAGCGAGATCTCTCAGAGGGATTGACTATAATGCTAAAGGGTGGTTACTGTAATAATAATATATCTGTTAGGATAAAAAAGTCACTTCAAGACTATCATTGAAGCATTTTGATAGCCTTTTTCAGATATCCAGGGGCAATTCTAAAAAATTTTGATTATTCTATCATGTACTTTGCACTTTTGTGATTTGTGTTCTGCATTTTCCTACATGTTGAGAAACAGTGTTGTTTTGCCAAGTAACCGATATATGACCGCCTCCCCCCTCAGTTATTAACACTGTGCTAATTTAAAGAAATATTATGCGTTACAGTTTTGCTATTTATACAACACCTGAAAGCGTGTTTACATTGCTCTGTTTCAAAAGAAACTCACTGCTCTATGAAATACTTGAGGTTGTCTCGAGTCCGGTCAGGGCTCACATCATTAAAAAAATATCAAAGCAAACAACTGAGTTTTGTCTTTGATTGGAGAACTTCAAGGAGTAAATATGCCAGTATACTTTAGTCCTGCCATAACTTTACCATGATTGCTTATATGCTTATGAAATGAAACAGTCTATTAGTACAAAGTAAATGTTAAAAATGCGAACCAATATTTATCTCAGTCATAAGCCAAGCTGTTTCTTTTCCAAACGAAACATGTTTACAATTGCATCTGCCTGCTGTGACTGATAAAGCTTGATAGTACATTTGCTGAGTGTGTCTCAAAACTTTTCCATGGATATTGACTTTACAACCTCCTGCAGACAGAACAGCCGTAACATAAGCTACCTGTAAAAAGGAATTAAGAATTTATTTGTCAGTAATTTCATTCTAGCAATCTGAATACTACTGACCCTTTTAAAAAGCAGGTTTGCATGTATTTATTGCAAGAAGAAGATCTATTGGATTTCCATCGCAATTAGTAAATCGTAAAACGATGGCCTAATTTTTAAGGTGTAAATGGGTTTCTACTAATTAAACCAATTGAGTTTTGCTTCCATGTAGAACTTCAGTACAGGTCTGGGTGAATTAAAGTGATACTGCTGTACTAATAACCCACAAATGTGCACAGAAATGTGGACAAGCCTGCTATTATGTTCTACTGTTAAGGACGTCTGATGAAATTTGGAATGCTAAATTTGTTCCAAAATAGCTTACATTGCTTTTTTTTCTTTTCCTCTGAATAGTGTTGCCACTTTTTAGTGCCTCATTTTGCTTTGATAATTAGTAAAACTCCCAATTGTATCCTTTCTGGTGGCTTGCGATGCTCATTTGAAGTTGAGGGAAATACTTTTATTGTACATTTAAAGTTTTAAGAAGAATGTGAAACTTACCATAAAAAGGATGGAAAATATACTGTTTCATAAAGCAAAGAGATTACACCAGGAAAAGTAAGTAAAAGAAGAGAACTGGGGGCCTCAAGAGTGTCGGGGTTTTTCCTGGCTTTGCTGGAAGCTGCTTTGACAGGTTCAGATGTTGATTACGACCTTGGTCAGAACTGTCAAGCCACCCTTTTTTTAAGGACTTTGAGTTAAGTACATGTTTATAAAGTAAAAAAAATAAAGTGTTTTAGATAGTCTGAATAAAAATCACTTACATTCTAAAAGTTCTGTTTACATATTTTTCCTGTTACTATAAACTTTCTAGTTCAGTTTATTGCTACAAACATTATCTTTAGCAGTCTTGTAGAATGGCTGAATATATTAGTTAGACTGTTCTAAATCTGACTTTTCACTAACAAAAAAGTACTCTGAAAGTGTAAGAAATAGTGAAAACTACTATGTTTCAGACAGCTTTATAAGTCAATTGCAACTATTCTAACAGCAGCTGCTGAGAAACTTCTTTGAATTCTTTCGATACTATATCCTGACATTACAAAATCTGTCATTGTGATATATCTTGAAGTGTAGAGTAAAATATAGTACAGGCTTCTTGCATGGTATGAAAAGTTTCAGTTTTATGACTATACTGTTATTCAGCCTTTCATCTGCAGTGCAGATCAACATTTCTGAATTTATTACATACATCTGTCTGAACTCTTGCTGCTCAGTGGGGAAAAACAACAGTTGAACATAGGAAACTGGAACTCCAGTTCTGGCAGGCTTTGTTCTAAGTAATCAGAATATATCACAATCTTGTTTGAGGCAGATGAGCTAAAACAAAATGAAGCAAAATGAAAAAACCCGAACAAACAAAACTCCCATGTTTTTCCTTCTATAAAATTAACAGAAAAGGTATTTATTTTCCCTAGAAATAGTCTGGTTTTACATGATTTTGATTCTCAGCTCAGATGATCTTTCATTGCCTTTCCATGAATGTCTGAAAATCGTCTGAAAATCATCTGTAAAGCTGGCATTGCCATCTTCTATTTTTTAGCTGTTCTTGTAAAGGGACCAGGATTGAGGAAAGCATAAATAAGGTAATTAAAATCCAAAATAGAATTTTCTGCTTTGGTTTATTCTTCAAACTTCTATGTGTTTCTGAGAGGTAGACTAAAATACACCAGAAAGCTTGGCATCTACATAAAATAAACGAGCAATGGTGTAAAGAATAAGGAGGTTGCATAGAAATAAAAGGAAAAAAATATTTATTCATCAACTTAATAAGAATATTGGATGGAAATAAGAAGGCAGAGATGCAGATGGAGGAAAAATGCAGAGTTGAGACAGAATCAACAACTGAACTACAAGGAGTGAAAACAAACAGCTAAATCAGCTAAATCAGAGTCTGCTGAACTATTTGTATCAAGAAATGCCTTTGCACCTACATATCTTCCTTCTGCTATTGTACTGGCTTCAGCTCTTAATGGAAGGCAGAGTGTTTGTATTCTTGCTGAAATATCACTCGGGAACTGTCTTTCTTCCACAGCCTGTATAGATGGGGAAGAGCATAAGAGACAGAGAATAAATCTCTAAGAAGGCAGGCAGTTTGGATGGCAGGGACATTTGCTTCAGTTTGTCTCTGTTTAGTCCATCATGAACAGTATTTCTCAGTGCTGGATTTTTTCTGTTAATGAATATTGTTGTCTCCCTCCCTCCCTCTCTCCCTCCACAGACCTATGATGCCAATCATCTGGTAAGAGAGGCTTGGTGTAACACCTTTCTTCAGAGGTCCCTTTGTAGTCCACTTTTGAGGGTTTTTCTTTTCATTCTGTTCATCTGGTCTCTAACAATCCACTTCTGTATTAATTTTATTATCACCTGCTGTGTATTCTGTCCCATAACTGACATAATTCCTTTTATTCCTCCCTTCTCTCACTGAAGGTTCTGGGTTTGACAACGATATAGCAGGTTGATGTCTTCTCTTTTCTTCCAGATCACCCTGGTCTCCTTTCTCCATCACCACAGATAAATGTCTTCTTTCTAGGTCCTGATTTCTCTTCCCTGTCCTTGTGATATCTCTCTTCTTCACATACAATGTACAGATCATATCCAGGTAATGAATTATATTTATTTTTGAACAATAACACTGCTGCTTCGGTGGTTTCTTGCCTAATTTCTGTTTAGATCTGTTTTCCTCAGGTATAAATGATCATTCCTGTCTGAAATATTGCTTCCATACTTATCTCCCTCTTCTGTTACTGGGATTACGGTTAAGTCCACCTGTCACATCTTTCCACATCAAATTCACACGTCACCATGGTCATGACTCTGTAATTTAATTCTCTCTTCTCTTTCTGGTGTTCATCTAAACACCATCATAAGGTCACTCTTTCTTCCATACCCTTTTCAAACATTGAAACACCATTTCCAATTTTAAATTTCCCATTTAACTCCACCTCTTTCACATTTTGTAGCAACACATAATGAAATGATTATAAATCTGACATTTATTCTATTAGATAAGGATTTCTACAAACTAAAATATGGCATATTTATATATTCATTACATGCAGAAATACTGTGACTTAAATATGTGTAAAAATAAGATAATAATCTGTATGCGAAATCCCACTGAAGGAATGTTTAAGTACCTTTTATCTTTTTGATGTAAGTTTTGTCCATGAATCCTAGCAGACTATTTTATAAACATGTTTCAATTTGCCTCTACAATAAAACAAATATAAAATTTTTCTTTCTTACGAAATACAGCACTAGTCTAAAAATTTTATAAATTGCTACCTTCATCTTTATTTTGAATGTGAATGTTTCTTCATTTTTGCGGGCGTCATCTTTTCAATAACTTTCTCAGGGACTAGCTAATAATCTAATGCAGAAGATGTCCAGCTTTGTTTAATTCACATTTTTGCAGTCAGCTTACAAGATATAGTGCCCTAGGCCTGTGAGCAGGATTCAAGAATACTAAATGCTGAACACATATGAAATATAATCCCAAGGGCCCAGATATGTCCCCACCAGGGAAAGGTGACCCTCTTTTGCAGTTTAAATAGTGATTCCTGAATTTGTGTCCTGCATAATTTCCTGCTCTTATTTTTAAAAGAACAGATAAAATATACCCTTGTTTTATTGCACTTTTCTATTTGTTGATGGAAGGAGATCCAGATGAATTTATATGGACATCATCAGTCTTGGACAGGGTTAATCTTCTTAGGCTCAGGTGAGTTCATTTTAGTCTTGATTCACTTCATTGCACATCTATAATGGTTATTAACAAGCTTAAGGACCTTTGGGAGCTTATGGATAACAATGCAGCGCCATGGAAGGTGGGAAATCATTATCCTCATAAGGCTGGTGTAATAATTTGCAGTCATACACAGTTTCTGTACTAATCCGTGGGGTTGAGATAGGTCACTAGGTCTGTAAACCTTTCATCAACTTTATACATTCTTTGCTCTTGCTCTTTAATTAATGAATATATAGTAACATAAAAGTAGATGTAAAGAGTTTAACATAGAAGTTTTTTTAAGCATCACCGGCAAATTTTACCTCATGTATGTGTATATTCCTTTTAAATACAAGGCTTATGATTTTTTTCACTATCATATATATCCACTGTCTGTCTCATGATAATTGATATACAATATTTAAGAATCGGAAGAAGCTTCACTGACAATTTTAAAATTAATGGTAATTTCAGATAATATTTTTTAGTGTATTCATTTAGTTCAAACTTTATAATGTATTTAGATAATAACAGGTGTCAGAATAATTCTAAATGTAAAAGAGGTGCTTATCCTGTATTTTTTTTAAAAAAATATGCCCAAATACTTTAAAGAAATGTGTTTATTAATATTACAATAAGTTGTAAATACATAATATTCAAAATGCATCTGTTTTCAATACTATATTTTTCCACAGTTTTTCAAATAATTGGTCATGGTAAGAGGATATTGTACACTTTCTAAGAGAGCAGAGGTTCTGTAAGGTTGAAATTCAGAGTCATCTTTAATCTCTGTGTTTGTCATGCAAGCAGAAAAACCATCTTCTTTAATAATGTTAAATTTTGTAATGAAACACCTTTTTTTTTCCCCCGCACATTTATGATATTCTTTTCCTCTACCTAAGCGTAAGAAATTGCTTTTAGTCTGAGCAGGAGTAGCATGAAACATGAATTAATAGAATAATCAGTTCAAGGGTTTTATAGTTACCAACGTATTGTTTCAGAGTAACTTATGGAAGACAGGGAAGTTGTAAGAGCGATACATTTCTACTATTTTTGCCCTTCTGGAAAATTTTGACACATTGGACCCATTAGTCAATCTGAAACAACACGCTGTAGGGCGGATGGCATCTGAGACTGCATCCAAAGCAGTCAAAATGTTGAGAAAGGAATTATTGAGAGTTACTTAGGCAGTTAAATCGCAGCTTGAGCAAGCCCACGAGGGCTCTTAGGCCCACAGCCCACTCCATTTCAGAAACATCAGTGTAGTCCACTGATTTCTCACTGAGAGAGTGGAAGATGTCAGAGTAGTTGCACTTCCCATCTTATATGGTGTATTCTGGAATTTATTTTTCTGGTCAAGGAAGACCAGAATCAATGTCCTTTTCTCCCTAAGTGAGAGAAACCAACTGTTTTATATCATGCTACTCTGAAAAATCTCTTTTTAACTCCTTCTAGGGTGTACATTGTTAGGGAAGATGGAGGCAGATGTTTTACTCTCCTTTTGATGCTGTGTCCTAAAGAAGAAAAGGTCCCTGACAAAGAAGTCAGGGGTTGGAAAGAGAATATGCAAGAGAGAAGAATAAGCCAGTAGTAATAAGGAGATGCAGGAAAGAGAGGAGGTGAAACAGCAAGGTTCTTAAATTTCAGTGCTAGCTCTGAGAACTGAATTTTATGTTGGATAGAGTATGACATATCAAAGAGAATACAGACATTTCTCAGAAGGCTTCCAGAACCTTATAAACTGCTACTAGTAGGCAACAAAAGTTCTGGCTTGGGAAAGCCACACAGCTTGTCATGGATATGATGAGAGATTATAGCCACTGCGCTCTCAAATGATTGGACCTATGCCAGGCTGCTGTCCGAAATGAAGATATTCCCTATCATTGTAACGGATGCACGTTTGATTAGTCAAAGAGTCATGCTGGCATCTTCCAGTGGTATAGCTTGGTGTGTATGCAGTCTGCTATTACCTCGTCAGACATCACTGTGTCTTTTGAAGGGAGATACCTGAATTTTGAATGAACAGATATGCAGTTGGCCAAGAAGGTACAAGATTGAAGGCTGTCATTGAGCAAGAGTGTTTGGGTATCATTTCCAAGTCAGTCTTTCATTGAGCTCTTTACAATTATTTGTATGTTAATACATTTTTAAAAACTGTTGGCAGCTACTAGACAATCTGAATTAAGGCAAAGTTTTGCATCTTGTTTTCAATAAGGAAGCCAACAATTTCTGGTGAAGAAACAGTAACAACCTGCCTTTGGGGGCTGGTGTGTGTAGCATAATCTATTGTTTCACTGGAAATTAGAAAGCATGGGTATCTCTCCTGGCTACACTCCAGTGGAATGTGTTAGTTTGGACAAATCACTTAGCTTCCGTGTGCTTCACTTGCTCCATCTGTAAAATAGAGATAATTATGGTATATGCCTCTCAAGGATGTTACAGTACTTAATTAGTGAATTTTTTAATTCCTTGGAGGTCTTCAGAGGAAATATATTATATGTTAAATATGTCTAAAGCATATTCAAATAATTTAAAAATTATTATAATCATTCCCTATTTAAAACATATTTTTTTTATTTGAAGTTATGGAGCTTTGGGACAAAGAATGAGAGATTCTTAAGAACGTATGAAAAAATGGTTTTACCTTCTTCTCAAGTGCTTGTTGATCAACTGGCTACTTTAAAGGTTGTGTTCATTCATTGCAGCAAAAAGAAGACCAAGGTTATAATTGCTTATATCTTCCAATATGTTGTGGAAAAATGTTAGAGATGGTAGGAAAGCAACTAATTTCAAGGAACAATCATAGAATCACAGAATCATAGAATGGTCTGGGTTGGAAGAGGCCTCAAAGATCATCTAGTTACAACTCCTCTGCCATGGACAGGGGAACCTTTCACAAGACCAGGTTGCTCAGGGCCCCATCCGACTGTAGCCAAGGGCTATGAACAAGCCATGAATTAATGTAGACCAGAAATTGCAAGCAGGTTTCTTAGCACAGTCAAGTTCTAGAACCACTGAAATATGAACAAATGTTAGCAAAAAAAACCCTTTAAAAATGTTTAGGTTATGATCAGGCAGTAAGTGAAAAGTGTTATACATTGCAGCAGTGGAAGTAACAGAGGGCTGTACTCAAACCTTTAGGAACTACAGTTTACTACAACTAAGTAAGCTTTGCAATACATAGCAAATATAAATGTGGCATTATGTCGTGGTCACAGAGGCAGAGCAGCAGGCCGTAGACAAGCTGTATCTCTACTATGTGCAGTCATATCTCTATTATGTGCACAGAACCCGTATCAAGCCATTCTGTCAGATCTGATATACAGCAAGGAAATAGTGCCACATGAAGGAAGTTGTTCACACTGCTCTGTGATATTCAGAAAAAGATGATCATATGTTTTATCAGTTATAAATTCCACATGACGTTTGCTTTCTGCTCAAGACATACGTAACATTGCAGTTTTTAGTATTAGGACTGAGCAAGAGTCAGCTGCCTTTTTCAGCTACTGAAGTGATAATCAATCTGTGCCATATCGAGTGTAGCTAGAATAACTACATAGAGCCATACATTGATCTAAATGCTTGACATGGGTTGAATTAAATCTCACTCAGCACCCTCTTCTCAGTAGCTAGTTGTGGCATCTGGCTTAGATTCAGCCTGCTTGCAGATTAAGTAAATGTAACAAATATCTAAAAATATCTGTTAAGCTGTGAGGAACTAAACTTCTCTTTTTCTTCAATAAGTCAGTAATATAGATATATACATATTAGATAGAATTCTCATCTTTGATGCAACATCATATACTTCATTAGTGTAAAAATCCTGATTCTAAAATATCAATTAAAAGAAACAAACTAACTGAAATATTCTCTAATGAGTTCTTTCGTTATGACAAAATATTGTCAATGATTGTGTGTACATTTGCATTTTGGTTGAGAACAGCACTGCTGCTGGAAAACAAATTCCCTGGCCAAAGCACTTGCTGCAGTTTGATTTGGATTGGTAGAGTAATTTTACTGCATGCAACTGGGTTTCTAACAAATAAAGATGTTCTGCTCTTGTTGCACACCAAATGCAATTCCAAATCCGGATAAAGGTATAAACATCCACATGTATGACTTGTCCTCCAGATGGCTAAGAACCATCACATGGTAAGGAGAGTCAGCCCAGGGGACCAAACCAAACTGAGTACAGTGTAAGACCCTGACTGAAAAACCGTTTAGATGTAGGAGCTGCAGCAGCAACTGTTTTGATCTGCTGACTCATCCTATTGCACTAAAACACTTTTAGTATACACATGGCCAGTATTATCCTGACCACAGATAATTTTTCATATAATTCACTTATTTTAGTTTGTTATGTGAATTTATGAATCTATAAACACACACAAATACACAAACATGTATATAGGAAAACACATTCTGCATGCTTTAAGGCAGTAATTTTTTTAATAAAAATGGACAGGAAAAAGGGTTTGAAGTGTTTTTACTCACTTCAATGATGACATTGTTAAAGTTCTTAGTCAGAAAGTGCAACTTAGACAAAAAAGCACAAAGTTGTCGAAGAGTCTCATTGGCTGGAAACTTCTGTAAAATGGATTATAGAAGTGAATTACTGGTGAGTGGTAAACCAGCATGCATTCACCTGGTGTGTACCAGGATGTTGATTTGCGGTAGCCCTATGAACGCAAAGGACATTCCAGAGGACTGGAAGAAAGATAACACCATGCCAGTACTTAAAAAACTAAATGAGCCAACCCACATAATTATGGGGCTGTCAGCATGACATCGATCCCAGGCAAAATAATAGAGTTACTGAAATGGGACTCTGTTACTAAAAGAATGAAAGGAGGAAAATGGAATGAATGCCAATCAACATAAGCATATGGAAAATAGACCCTGTCAAAATAAATTTCTTTTGTGCAAGATTACTTCTTTGGTTGCAAAACGGAATTGCGTTGATACAAGCTACCTAGGTTTTGGTAGGACATGACATGTCTTACAAACCTGTACATATGATATATAGGTAGTTATATATATCATTTTAGTTCAAAAACAGTGATTCAAAATTAACATAGTACACAGGAAAGAGCTTGTCTTATGGGTCCTGATATGTAAACACAGTTAGCACCGAGTGTGTGAGGTTTGAGCTCAGTATTGCAGGGATTTTTATTTTTTAAACTTTGGAGGTGAATTCTGTAGGGCTCTGCAGACAAAATACAGAAGAATACATGATGCCCATCCATTAAGTACGTAGCCTGAGTCTTGGAATATGACTCTGAGTTAGTCAAGTAAGTTCCTTACACTTTGTCCAGGAAGAGTTGGTTCCCTTGCAGGGGGATCCAGGAGAAACAGGATACTAAGGATACTAAGTTATCAGCATGTGAAACACAGAAATGTCTTAAAAGCAGTACCACACAAATAATTGACTGCGGACAGCATCCTCCTTTACTTTCCTTTTTAACCTCTATTTGAACGTTTTAATTTTCTGTGGCTGCAGGCAACAGAATAATGTTTCACAGGTTGCATGCAGACACTGAGTTAGAGTCCAATTTTATTTTATTTTTTTTTTATTCCTAAGTAAGATATTATTAGAGGTAAATTGAGCCTTACCTCAAAACTTCTTGGCTTATTCCACAAAGACACACAAGACTTCTTGGCTTATTCCACAGACATTTGATGAAGGAAAGAGAAAGTTAGATTTTGGAGAAAGCCGGTGCTACTGCTGCTGCTTTCAATTAGTGAAATAAAATGTAAAAGTTAGAAATTATCAAAGTTAGGTTCAGATTTGCTTAGGCAAGATTCTCAGCTGATGTAAAGCAACATAATTTTCTATAGTTACAGTTGAATTCCTTTCTTTCATATCAGCTGAGAATCTGGCAGTTATTATTTATTTAAGCTTTCAGTATGACATGAAACTGCTCTGAGATACTTCTCTTTTTTTCTTTCATTCAGCCATAAGCCAATATCCAGAGTACAAATGTTTGGTAATAAATTTTTCTTACCACTGGAATTTAGACTAGATACAAATGTAATTTAGCTGGTACTTTATTTTACAGCTCACGGGATTTGTTGCATACTTACTTAGGGCAAAAGCATTTAGTTTTAGATATTGACACCAGCCGTGCTGTCATCTGGCAAACACTGGAGCACATATAGTACTTAGGAGAATTATATTTGGTAAATAAAAGAGATGTGTAAGTAAAAAATATGTTGATTGTAGTATAGGCTGATATTTTAAGCAGTCACAGATGGCAATGTACTAACTGGCTATTGACAGCAATATCAGCTCTAGAAAGGGTTTTGACAGGTCTCGTCATACAATGATTAATTACTGCAAGGCACTCCAATTTCCTCCCTTCAGCTCATGGCTCAGAGTAAAATCTGTTGCTCTTATTACACTCTACAACACAGGAAATATCTTCTCACTGCTGTATCGAAGGACCAATCAAAAGCCCGAAAGTCAGTCAAATAAGACTCTCAGTCAATGCTGGAAAGGCCTTTCCTCAAGGGATTGAGAGAGGAAGGAAGTTAATATGGCTTTGCTCTCTGTGTTTTAATTTGTTTTAAATGACCAATGGTTAGGAGGATGAATAGGTTTTCTGAGGAGAGCAGGTGGGTATTAGTCAAGTCAGTTCTCAGATAATGTATAAAAAGATATAGGTGAAAAATTAACAGCTGTGAGAGGAAGCAAAGGATAGTAGACCTCATGCCTAAAATGTATACACTAAAAAAGAACAAGGACAATAATTGAAACAAGGCCTATGTATTTTCCTGAGACTTTTCCTAAAAGAGAGACATTGCCCATTTGAAGGATTGCTTCTATGCTTCTGGTCTTGAATACACAGCGATATTGGAT
The DNA here is from genome assembly GCA_013397755.1 of Cnemophilus loriae. NCBI lineage: Eukaryota > Metazoa > Chordata > Aves > Passeriformes > Corvidae > Cnemophilus > Cnemophilus loriae. The sequence goes on from VZTF01000151.1 coordinate 449,805, forward strand.
GTAAACTGGTCATTGAGATTTCCTAGAAATGGACAGGGGCAAGTCCTGCCTGATCAGTTACAGAGAAAATATTCATCAAGTAGCTCTGTCAAGAAGGCTTTTCACAGTGCTGTGATTTTTAATAAGGCAGAGGAGATGCTACGTTGTGAGAATACTGAAATGTGTTTAAAGTCTACAAGTTCTCCCTTGCGTGACCTGAAACAATAGGAAGCATGTATGTGGGGTGAACTGCCTTACTGTGTGGAATTCTGTTTAAGATTTTCAGGCTAGCTCCAGATGAGGTAGTAGATCTACACATCTGTACAACTCCGAACAGAAATTATACTCTGAGTCTTGGAAGCAGTGCAGATGCATGATTGCTGCACTGAATTATGCTTTGGCTAGTGCAGTTATGCTGACGTGGCTGTGCTCCTTCCAGTGTTAGCCTTATTTTGAGCTAGCTTAGATCTCTGTGCCCTATAGTGCAAACTTATCCACAGTCTTCACCCTTACCAGAATCTGGAAATGTTGACACTTTAAATATACCATTTGTATCTGCAAAAGAGAGTGGGAATGCTCAGGGGTATATCCAGCTGTAATTAGCAAGCTGTACTCTGAGGTGGTCATTGTTCTTTATTTCTCCTGTCCTTCCTCATACAACTAGACATAGGACAATAGGTTGCTCAGAACTCTGCTTAAAGTTAGCAAAAGCAAACTCTTTCTTTGGTTCTTGGTGGCTGTGTTTTGCATCAAGGTTGAGGATTGGGCTGATTGTCTGATTAAGATCAAACCTGACTTAGATTGACAGGGTTTTAGATGCTGCTGTGTGTGTATATCTGTGCTGAGCGTAAAGGTGTTTTCAACTTCCTCTGCAACATAGGATGTGATTCAGCTTTTGGGAATCATCAGGGCTGCTCTCACTTCGTCAGTTTTCTAACATCAAAGGATCTTTTGGAATTACTAATGCCTTGATCTCCACTTCTCAGTCTGTAGCACAGAGCTTATTCTGAAACACTTTGGTCTAATTAAAACCTTAGGGTTTGTATGAAACTGAGTGATATAAAAGGTTTGTGATATAAAAGAAGGAGAAGACCACGTGATCATCAGGGTTGGTGATTTGGTGATCTTTTCCAGAATTATGTTCTACAGGTCTTCACCTTCTCCCTGTGGAACAGAACGAGGTAACGATATTATGGATATCCAAGAGCTTTAAAGCTGTAAGGAAACTTGCCTTGAATTTATTTTCAAAGAATCACATAATCACAGAATGGGTCAGTTTGGAAGGGACCACAGTGGGTCATCTGGTCCAACCTCCCTGCTCAAGCAGCGTCATCCCAGAGCACATGGCGCAGGATTGTGTCCATACTCTTCTGGAATAGCTCCAGGGAGGGAGACTCCGCAGCCTCTGTGGCCAATGAGTTCCAGTGCACGGTCACTCGCAGTAAAGTTCTTCTTCATGCTCAGGTGGAAGTTCCTGCACATGAATTTCTGCCCATTGCCTCTTGTTCTATTTGTTGGCACTATCGAGAAGAGTCTGGATCCATCTTCTTGGGATCCCTGCTTTAAATATTTATAGGCATTGAGGTCACTTTTTAGTACTCTCTTCTCGAGGCTGAGCAGGCCCAGATCTCCTGGCATTTCCTAAAAAGAGACTTGCTCCTGTTCCTTGATCAACTTTGTAGGTCTTGCCTGGAGCTACATTTCTCTCTTGTACTGAGAAGCCCAGAAGCACACAGCACTCCAGATGTGGCCTCACCAGGACTTAGTAGAAGGGCAGGATCACCTCCCTTGACCTGCTGGCTGTGCTCTTCCTAATGCACTCCTTCACAGCTACAGCAAAAAAATTAACCCTGTCCTTGGCTGAAACCAGCACAGAGGCCTGAATCTTCTCTCACTTAAATGCTATTCAGTGATCAAAGGTGAAACATACTTTGTTTAGTGTTGCCTTTTAGACATGTTAACCTTCGGTGAAGCATGAGTTACATTGCATCAGTAAAACAGGCAGACCGTAGTTTGTCGTGTCTTAATTGTTGAGAGCATGGGAGCACCCCACAACATTGCTTCATCCAAAGGCGCAGTTGATATAGTTATGAAGGGAGGTCTGCAGAAACAGAAGAGCAAGGAGACAGGTGCTGTCACCCATACAGTCTTGTTTGACATGATTTGTTTCAAATCCACAAGAAAGAATACACGGCCAGGAGCCACTAAAAAGAAAAAAAAAAACCAAAACTTTAGAAATAAGTGGATAATTTCCCACAACTGAACAGAAATAAAGAGATAGGAAAAAAAACCATGTCCTGATGTGCTTGACCCTGTAGCCTATCTGATCAAAAAGGCCTAAAGGCACTAAAGTCAGGCTAACAAGATATCAGTTCACTTGATGATAACAGAGATTTGTAGGTTCAGGCTCCATCTGTGTAGTGCAGTCACAGGAAGCCTGAATCCCAAGTGAAACACGCACGGCACTGGGGTCTCAAAGAGTTCTGCTCAGCAGAATCGCAATAAAAAGCCGAGAGGAAAAAAATCCTATGTTACAACTGATTTCTGAAAATTATAAAGGAAATAAAATTAATGCTCATAAGAGGATAACCATGAGTCATGAATTATCCTTAGGGGACATTAGGAACCCAACAGGCAGTCAAGTGATTTAGGAAAGGTAGAAAAATTACAGGTGTTTTTAATGCTAGAAGTTTGCTCTTCAATATGTCCTTCAAGGTCAAAGATATGTCATAATTTTGTAGCCAAAATATTAGTTTTCTCTCTTAGGGGCCCTACTTTAGGTTACTGATGCTGAAAGCTGATGCATGAAATTGCCTAGTGGCTACTTGAATACATACAGTAGGACTGTTAATGTGGCATCCTTGCTTAGTGTGAATAAAACTCCTTACTATGAGAACAGTTTTCCAAGTTTTGCAACTCAGTGAGTTTGCAAAATGTTGCGAACCAATATCAAATCTGAGAAATCAGTTTACAAAGTCAATCTAGTATCACCTCCTCTCCGCCCCCGCCCCGCCAACTTCACCTAGTAATACTTTCCACATTCCTTGCTTTTATTGAGCATTTAATATGTTGGGGTTTTTTCCTATTAACATTACTTTTAACAATCCAGTTAAAATACATCCTGTAGATCTGGTTAGTCCATTGATTTAAAACCTAGACATAAATATGGCAATAACATATCAAGTAGTTTTTATGTGCAACGTCTTGAGAGTTACAGATCTTCAAGAGTTACAGCAAACTTTACTTACTTGAAATTATCTATGGGATCTTATTCCCTTGTGCCTAAGCCTTCAGGTAGCAGTGTTTTTTTATAGGGCCTATTGATTGTCTGTAATTACTATTAAATAGCAAAAATAATTGACAAAAAGTCATATACTCATGGAAATGATACAATTGTCACCACTGTATTTATAAGGTATCGAATATATATATGTGATAGCCATATATAATAATTATCAGATACATAGCTAGATATCCATTATATCAGCTTTTATATCTGAATTTTAGATTTTTTTAATGGACTTGAAATGTTATTGCTTTATAGTTTTAGTAGTATTAATACGTTTGTTCCCCAAATGAAATCTTTCTTATGTTAACATTTTTTCCTAAAGCTGAGGTGATAAAAACCCTGACCTATACCATGTTAAATAATGAAATAAATATATAAATGAAATATTTATAAAAAGACACAGACTTTTTGGAAATAAACTGGACCATGCAGACATGCCTGTGATTAAAAAGAGAGATAAAAGTTGTTAGCTGAAATGTTTTATTGCTTGAAAGCTGTTTTAGACTAAGAAGAGATGACAATGTCCCTGAGTAGAACAACATATTTTGAAGAACAAGCCAAAACGAGAGTTTTATTAATAGTAGAGTGAACCTGGTAGGGCTTTCCTATGTATGTTTACTCCTGACAAATCTTTTTTCCTTTTTTTTTTCCACCAATCTCTAAATTACACATGAGAAAGTTTCTGGTTAGTATAGCGGTCATGGGGAGACCTAGTGAGCAGATAATGTTGTATGCAAGGTTTATCAGTCAGTGGGAAATCATCAGTGAAAGAAGAATCCAGAAGAGCAGGAGTAGCATTCAAGAGGAGCGGGACTGTTGAGTAAAAGGCATCACCTGGGGCTCTCATCTGTGGAGGGCTGCATGGAATTCAGGTGAGAGAATTTAGATCGTATGTAGAAATGCAGCAATGCTTTGAAACGAGGATTTTTAAGATAGAGCTCCGGAAGAAATACATCTTTGACCAGGAGGAATGGGGAAATTTGTGTTTGGAGATTCTTGAAATATGAAGGGATTTTTGGAGCGAAATTTTGAGGTGTCCCCACTAGGCATTCTCATCCCTTAATCTCCCTTTGCAGGGATGGTGAGCCATACTCAAGCCCTTATAAGGGTTGTAGGCTTAACTGTGTCCTCTGAATTCTTAAATTTGAGGAGATTAGCATAACCTTCCAAGTCATGCAATGGAAAATGAATGTGTGTAGTATGTGTGTGGGAAGAGTATGTGGTACTTCTGTATCTTTATCATACTAGAGAGTGAGGGATTTATAGAGCATTTGCTTTGTTACTCAGAAGAGGTTAGAACAACAATGTGCAGCCCCATGTAAATAAACCTGTGCGTTGAAAAAATACACTGTGGTGTGTGAGCAGTGACAGACCCTAATTATTTTCACAGCTATAAAAAATAGGACCAGAAGCCCCCAGCTTCTTTCTCCAAATGACAGGCTTTTTTCGTATCTTTTCAAAGGTAAATGGCAAAGCTATGGTCAGGCCTTAAGTAGTATGGTGTCTACACATTCTTCCATGAACAGTTAAAGACTTTCTGCTACTGAAAATACATCACCTCTTATGGCTGAGGAGATTTCAATCCATGATACTCAATATGAATACAATCCCACTATTTTGTCCAACTCAGCACAGCATTTCTGACATGAAAATGACTTAGGGAAATGCTGTGTGGTGCCATGAGTGGCATCTTTTCGTCAAACCAAAAGAAGTGAAAAGCACATCAGAGTTTCATGCACTGCACAAAGAAACAGCTATACCCTCTCTCAGTAAAGTGGTGGGGAGCAGGCTGATTGCCATCTAGGATGCAACTAATTGGTGTGTTCTCTGAGGTGTGATAGGATATCGGACTATCAGGCATAATATTACTGTCTTATAAAGCTACTGCATAATGCAACCAGTAGAGTGTGCCACAAAGGTTATACTAAAGGACAGCATGATTTTAAAGTCGGTCTGGTGTTCTGTGATGAACCAAGGATGTTTCTACATGAATAGGTTAATGCAAAATCTGGTTCCAGCATGCATGCTTACTGTAACATGCATTTAATACACGTACAGATCTACATGTGTTCCTATATAAAGATGTGAGAAAGATGTGAAGAGATAACTGGAGACATTCTGGTCTGAAGTGGTAAAGACAGACATTTTACACCCTCCATGAACAGGAAGCAGCGCAGGTATTGTACTGGTAAAAATATTCAAGTGATGATTAGGAAGCTGGATGAAACAAACTTTGTCATTAAGAGAAAGCTTTAAGTAAAAGACTCCAAAATCCTAGGCACATACTATGATAATCAAAAGGAATTGTCACTGGCAACAATAGAAAAGAGAAAAGTTGACAAGAGAAATGGATAATATTTTGGCTAGTGGTTTGCTTGTTTTTTATTTTTATTAATATTTCAATGGCAGATCATAAAGTAATTTTTACAGAACACTTAGGCTGGATTGAAGAGGAAAAATGTACAAATTATACACTCCCCTGTGCATATGATGTCACTTACATTGTATGTAGATCAGATCCCCACTTATACTAATTTAGGCTCATAATATATTGAGTTATTACATTTTGGTCCCCTCTCCACTTCCAAGTTTATGCGAAATGAAAACTATTGTAAAACGGACGTGAGTCTAATCCAAGACAGAGACACCCCCCCAACCGCCCAAACCTCATTCTGCAATCTGGAAGCATTCTATGCATGACAGTACCTGACTGTAATTCTTCATTCGTGCAATTTGCTGGGAGATGTTTCTGAAGCTGAATGGTAAACACTTCTTTACTGACTTTTGGCAAGTAAGATGTTGGGATATGAGGGGGAAAAATAACAAGGCTTTTATTAAAGATGCTAGAGTTCTTAGGGGTTAAGTGGACTGTCACTTACTTGGATAAACTAGGAGAATACACTAATTAGAAATACTGGTGATAATAGGGCTTACAGCATCCAGTCTTTAAGGAAGCAGAATTTTTCTGGCAAAATGTCAAGTGAAAACTTGGTACTCAGTAGCTCGAGGATGACATCCTCAATCTGTGCGATAGTTAATGAAAAGCCAGGTGTCTTTGGTAAAGGAGTAATAGAAAGGAAGGAGGGATGGAAGGAAGGGTGACTAATGGAACATAATTGCGTATGGATATTGGATATGGATTTTGTTCACTCTACACAGCAACTAGGGATATTTTCATACATGTTTGAAAAATTGTTCTAGGGGACAAATGTCTATTCCTTAGGATTTAAAAGAAAATACGGCTGCACAAAAACAAATTTGCACAACTGGTGAAACCAATGAAAATCCTGTTTCTGTGGAGAAGCAAAATCCTCCATCACCTAGTTTCTTATCTCACCCACTTTGCTGTAAGAGAAAGATACATAATTATGTGGCTGCTTGTCCATATAGTTGTGGTAAATTATATGCCTTTTCTTTTAGCCTATATAAGAGAGTGCAACTTGTCAGTTATTATAGGCAGGATGGTATCATTAGATCATTACTAATATTAAAATTAATATTATCAATAATTTACATTATCAGTCCCCATTTTAAGTTAATATTATTCAGTTTCTTATAGCTTAGCACATCTTCAGTCCTTGGGGTGGAAATTTCTCCATGTTTTGTGTCAGCCTCAGGTTAAGATTTCTTATTTTTGCATTTTATTTTAATTTCAAACAAAATGGTTCAGCGGTCCATTATTTCTTTGACCAACAACCCCGTCCTTTCCAACAGAGACTTGAAATATGTGTCAGGGATGTGTTGGGGGTTTTTTTGTTGGCCCCTTCAAAATCTGTTGAAATTTGGCCAAATAATAAACATTCGAAAGATACACTCAGCCAACTTCCTTCATATTAAAAAGCTAAAATTTCAAAAGGCTCTTCCTCTGCGAGCATGTGTCTACTGCTAGTTGAACCATATGTGGCCTCTTTCACAGAAGGCAAGGGAGTATCCTGGATCCTGTCACTGGTCAGAGACTTCCATTTTACTTGCAGCCTTGCGTAGGGCAAGGGAAAGGCAGGAACCAATGTTAGAATGAAGGTCAAGTTGTCCTGTGCGTTTTGTTTTGCATGTGGCCTCCAGCTACCACTCAAGAAATCTGGAGAAAGGAGGGGTTCAAAAGACAGATCTGGGGAAAGATAAGGAGCAGAATTAGGTCATCAAGTCTTGTGAGACGTAATCTAGAGTGTGAATCAGAGCTTCTGCCAAGGTGTTACAACAAGAAAGGACTTGTAATAAGGGAGGTTTAGAAATGTGATGAAGACCCAGCGAGAAGAAAGGACTGGGATAAGGGTAGACAGGTTGTACTTGGGTGGGAGGTGTTTGTTTATTACTAAAAGTAAAACCAGGGTTAGGACAAGTTAGGAAAAGATTGAGTTAAAAATTTTACTGAACAGAATCTGGGTTGCACAGACAACCATGGTTAAACAAAGAGTAAGATGAAAACAGGATGGAATGGGTAACAGATTGGAGCAAGTGCATTTGACTGCTCTCTGAAGAAAAGAGAAAATGCACCTTTATTTCTGCATCCATTCCTTCTTTTGCCTTGTGGAAGATATTCATAAATTGAATGCAATGTAACTTGGCTATGGACAAAAATGTTGATTGCTAATATGTCAACATTCTTCTTTGCTTTTAAAGATACAAAACTATAGGTCCATATATAACTGAAAAACAAATGTTAAAAATGCTATTAAGGATGTGTTGATAAAAAATTCATGTGATAGAAAATAATAGATAATATTTTCAATATGACATTAGCCTGAGTGATTGAGGCAATTTCAGGTTATTGAAATTATAATTCCGATGCAAGTAGATTGCATTGAACTTAATTCTGCTGCAGGTGTTTTCAGTTGGAGGTATTGGCTTTGCAAAAGGTTGCTTAGATTGTTTTTATTTTTATATTGGGCTTTAGGAAGCAGCAGGTGGAGGTTCTGGGATACTGTGAAGATACCTCTAAGCCACAACTTTTTTTCCTTTTTTTAAGTACAGCATGTTCTTTTTAAGGTGTGTTTTTTTAGTCAGCAGCTCCACCACAAGCTTAGTTGTTTGATCTATGGTTAAAATGCATTTATCATATGAGCTATGTACTTGTTTGAAGAATACTGATTTGCTCATATGGGCTTTCAAACCTGTTCTGCACAAGTTCCCATCCCATTGCAAGACAGGACAAAATCTAAATCCTATGAAGACTATTCCTTGTCTGCAGTAATTTCTGAACTCTCACACAATCAAGGATTATTAATTGTTATACAGTATGTCATGGGGTTTTATGCTCAATTATTTATTGTTTATTCATAAAACACTGTGAATTTTATGAGAGTCTAAGTATATTACAACATTTGCCTTCATGAATTATATTAGTCATCGGCAACAAATCATGTTTTTTTAATTTTACATGAGCTGTTTCAGGTGAAATGGTGGAGTGTTACTCTCCTCTCATAATTCCCATATAACCAGGATAACTAGCTTTTACTTATTCATCCTTTTGCCCTTTTGAAAGGTTGCCACACAAGATTTTTCCCACTCTTCTGAAATTTCCTCAGGACTAACTTGGGGTCAGCATTAAAGATTTACAGGAGTCTCTTCATTGCTATAACTGAAGGCCTAGCTCCTAAATGGTAAAGGCTGGCTTAGAGTCTGTAAGAATATATCTGAAATAAGGGTTGTCACTTTTCCATATCCCTCATTTTACCTATATACCTACCTTTAATGAATTTCATCCAACATTTAATTGCCCCATGCCTGAAGGTACGGTGCCAGGTTAAGAGTAAGAAGTAACTGCAGTATCTGAATTCCAGGAGCATTATCTGCACTTCTTCACAGTAAGCTCTTTTTTCTGCTGCTTTAAATAGCTTAATATCATAAGGAACTGTTGACACTTTATATTCACCCTGTCTTCCTTCCAGTTATTTAGAAACACACTGAGCAGTACGAGACCCAAAAACATGACTGCAGAGCTCCACAGGGATCCTCCTTCTACACTGAGAAGGGACTCTCAATCTCTGTTTCCAATCTTAACCAATTATTTATACATGCAAGAATCTTCTTTTTAATCTTCTAACTTCTCAGTTTCTTTAAGGACCCTTGGTAAGGGATCTTGTCAAATGCTTTCTGAAAATCCAAGTAATGTGTATCATTAGGGTGAATCTTATTCATTGTCTTGTGTATCATTTAGAGAACTTGTATTGATTTGTTAGGCATTATTTCTTTTTATAGAAGTAGTTCTAGCTCCTTCCTATTACATGTAATTTATTAATATGTCCACTGATTATATTCTTTACAATAGTTCCTGCTGAGCTGCACAATATAGATGTTGGAGTTCCTAGCCTGTAGTTCCTTTATTATGCATAAACAGCCTTTTTAAAAAAAAAAATCTGTTTTCTCCATTGCTTAGTCAACAAATTATTTCAAACAAAGGTTGTCCATAACAATTCAGATAGTTCGTTCTTCCATCAGTTTAGGATTCTTGGGTAGGTATTATCTCTCATTGGTGACTTAGCACTTTTCATTTTACATTTTTGTCTGATAAATGAATTTAGGAACATTTCATTATAAAGTGGACCTTCAGAGGATGCTTATCTAGAGGAATTGTAGCTTAGGAATTTATCCACTTTTTTCATGTCAATCACTAATAAAATTCTACCTTTTCCTTTTCCTTTTCCTTTTCCTTTTCCTTTTCCTTTTCCTTTTCCTTTTCCTTGGAACATTTCTCAACTGTGATGTGCATAATGAAGCTTTATTAAGGCTTTTTGTACTTACTGGAAGTTAGTCTTCAAACTTTTGTTTGGTCCATCACAGTTTTTTTTTACATTTACCCTGCTTAATTTTATGTTCTGTTCCCTTTTGCTTGTTTACAACCCATCATATCTCTGAGGAGAAAGGAAAATAGAAAGAATATTTTTCTTACCTGTTCTTCTGCCTTGGGTGGAGTTTTTTTTAATGTCTTTCTTTGGCCATTTTACCCATATGAGAGAAAAGAACAAGATGAGCTTTCCTTCACGACAAAGTTCTACAGCTAAGTTGGAAATTTCCTTGATCTGTTAGTTCCCCTGCAAAAGAACAAGTTCTCCAAACCCAAAGATTATATTGCCGAGACCAAGCAAACTTATCACAACAGAGAGTAACAGTGAAATATTTCAAAACTGCTCCCTCAATAAACGGTGTTTGATTGGTTCAGCCTTTCTGACTCTTCCAGAGCGATATTCATTTGGTGACAAGCAATGTATGCCTGCCGCAGAATATGTAGGGTGTTTGAGTTCTGAACACCATTTGATACTCAGAAATGTTTCTAAAGTGATCGATAATTCTGGAGTAGTTTTCCTGTCATTATAAAAACCTGACAGTCGGACAGAGAGATGGAGAAATATGTATCAACTTTTAGATACGTCTCTGTGTCTGTATGTGTATATCTGACTGTATCTGTGCATTTTATTGAAGTAGCAATTTGTAAATCATACAACTCATCTTTTTATCTTTTAATTTTTAATAAAGTATTTACCAAATTTGGAGAGCTACTTTTATGATAGTAAACTACAATTATAAGCAGCTTTAGGCTGAAGTTATACCACTGTGCTATTGTCAAAAGCTGTCAATGTTGCTTTCAACAAAATTAACAATAGTAATTGCTCATGGTTGGAACCTGAGAAATTCTGAACTGAAGTAGATGAGGATTGACAAAGCTTGGCTTCCGAAAACTCTCAGAAGCGTTGCAGGACTTCTGTGCATTCAAAGTAAAACACTGTAAACGACTTCAGAGTCGTATGCTTATTAAAGGGATAAGTGTGAGAGATCTATATGTGTTCAGCCTTGTGAAGAAACATATTTTGTTTTAACAAAATTAAGATCTTAATTTGTTGAGTAGCTATAGGTATCTATTCTTTTTTACCCATTTGTGATGCATTTAATTCATAAATATCATCTCTTTATAGGCTACTCAGAAGGACTTGGAAATACTTCTAATTATCTTTAAATCAAAATTTATCAAGAAATATTTACTGTGTATTTCTTAACAATTTCAGTCAGGAAGAACATATTTGACAGTGTGTTACCTTTTCTTTCAGTATCTATATCCTGTGGTATTGGTTGTTAGCATGAAATATATTTTATTCATTGTTATCCATTGTTTTCTAGATGCTTCCTTTAATTGCTGCTGCTGCTGTTCTGTCTATCCCCTCCAATTCTTGATGCTGCTGCTCCTATTCTTCTACCCTTCCTTTTTCTACAGTTGTGGTGCTCTAAATCTGTCAACCAGATGTAACTTCCAGGAGTCCTGATTACAAGCAGATTTGCAAGCTCTTGTATGTTACTTTCTATTTTAAAATGTTGACTTGGGATTTGGAAAAAGCTCCCCATTTAGTTCTTTAAATAGAAAGAAAATACTGTAGCTCAATGTTGGCTGCTGGTAAGCACTACTGAAACCAGCTCATGGCTGGAAACAGATTTGTGGCATTGTTTGGCTTTATAGATGATGATTTATTTCAATGCTATTACAGAGTGCATGTAGAAGAGGGTTTGTTTTCATTGTAAGTATTTCTAAAGGTGTGAGGCCTTGTGGTGCCAGGGAAGGAGACAAGGGAAGACTATCTTGACTCCTGAGTAAAATACACCAGTTAGTTTCCATGACCTGTATGAGAGCTATATTTCAACTGTAGGGCTGTTCTCTTAGATTACCCTGGGAAATGCAGTTTGCTATTCCCTCCCTAACATTCACAAAAGCTGCATGGTAAAAATGCTGCCTCTTCCCAGACTCTTGGCTCAATGACGTGTCTGCAGTGGCAATGGGGGCCTCTTCAGCTGGGCAGTCTTCTGATACTTTCTGTCATGTCGATGCAACATGTTCTGATAAGCAGCATGTGAAACTCCTCTTTCTCCCCTCCTTGTACTGGCACAAATCTGCCAATGGGTGGGCAGCAGAGAGGCTGAGTGTATTTCAACTGCACAGCTAGACACTCCCACCTGAATATTGGTGTCCAGAGACAGAGAAGATATGGGATCTAGCCATGAGAAAAGAGACACCAAGACAAAGTAAAGCATGCCTCTGAACAATGGCCACAACGTGACAGCATTTCCTTAGAGACCATCAAATGATGACACTTTTTGAACTGTAGCTTGTCAACAGAGGAGATCAACAATAGTATGTGGTTCAGGGGGCTTTTGAGGCATGCCGTATGGAGGAAGTGCGTGCACTGTGGTCAGTACTGCTGAGGTGTTCCAGGAGTATGTGGTCGTCTCATTCTCTTTGATGTCACAAAAGCGCCACAAGGTACTTCTCACTGGACCTGATGGAGTCAGTTAGTGGCTAACGTGGTTAGTTACAGCCGTAGAATGAAGCCTGGATTTTGCTGGTAGAAGTAAGTAATTTCACTCTAGGAGAGAACTGGTACCAGTCACCTCTGCTTTACAATGTAATCCGGTTTATTAAGCAAAATTGTTCCTAAAAGGGAATATTTCTTTGCCTCCAAAAGAAATTAAGGAACAATTTTACATTTAATGAAAAGTGGGATTTTCCCATTTATGGCAAAGACAGAGAAAACAGCATTGAATGGGAATTAAAATTACCTTTAAGCTGAGGGCTCTAATCTTACCTTCCACATCATCTAGTTTGTTATGAACCATGGAACTGATAACTTTCATGTATGACTCAGGAAACTTTGCATGTATTGTGAATGTATTTGGAAGAAGTTGTTATAAAACTGGTTAAAAGCAGTCCTCAGTATTTCAGGTGATTATATATTTTGGACCAATCTGTACATTTGAGATGTTTAAGACAATGTATCCATCTGCCAAAGCGATGGAAATTCACCTCAAGGTGTAGTAAAATGACTGAGCATGGCCTTAGCTCTACACTCTTACTGCCTCAGGAAAAATGAGTAATTTTAGTGGCAAAACAGATCCAGAATTATCTTGAGATCAAAGACTGAAATTGTAAGGGGCTCTTCCTCTGATTGCTCAAGTTTGGGAGGATGCTTATTACAATATCCTGCATATCAAGCCAAAGCTATTTGCAATTCATATTACCTTAGTTTATGTTTTACAAAGTGTAATCATTGTACGGACTCTGCAGCCTTTCCCACACTCTGAGTGTAACACAATAATCTACTGCTTCTCAGTAGATTATTCTGTCTGAGGAAATATATGTGACTCTAAAGTGGTAGCATTCCCATTTGTATTTATTTGTATATTAGTCCTATTTATATTTATTCACAGAATGGGCCAATCCTTCACATATTTGACAAATAGACACATGATGTTTGTTATGGTGTTGCCATGAAGTGGAAACCTGCAATAAAATTATTATAATAGCCATCAAAGTCTGGCCGTACTGAGGTTATAATCAGTTGCAATATAAAAAAGTATGTATTTGTATATGAAAATTACCAGTTTTGAAACCAAAATGCATTGAAGGTATTTCCACTGTCAACCTAGAACAGAATAAGCACTTTTCATTGACAAGGGGTCTATATATTTGTTCTGCATGTGAGAATGCCTGTTCAGTGTTTGCAGCAGCCATTATTAAGCATGGTTATTCTAGATGTTAAAGGAAGTATATTTTTTCTTCAAGTGATTTTATTTTACTGCTTTTTCTTCATGTCATATGACTGTACCTTTCAGTCTTTTGATTAATTGCTCTTGGATGTCAATGGGTATTAGCTAATATTTGGTTATTAATTCTCAGGGATTTGAAGGTATTACAAAGATTTATACTTAGTATTGAAAACATCACTATCATGATGTTGAAGTATGTACAACTGAGCATAAATAATTATGTGGACTAGTCTTATATTTTTAATTAAGGTAAAGCCCAAGATAAATAGGTTATATGAATTTCATTTAGTACCTGGTCTAAAGTGGTTGGGGTTTTAAAATTTTCTTCTGCATTCTCCAAACTGGGTAACCTCAGTGATATTTTATGCATGAAGCTGTGTATATTTCCCCAGCCTGCAACAGTACTATTTCCTTCTTGAAAATAATTCGGACTGTATCCTAACCAGGTTTAGTCCTAGAAGGACATTGTTTTTCCACATGCAAAAAGAACTGCTGAACTGATAAGCACATTTTGAAGTCTTTTCAAGATCAGAGTTTTTACGGACAGTAACTTCATATTCATGACTGGCACATTAATTTAACTCATTAATAGCTGGTGCTTAACAAAAGCTAAATTTTAAAATGTAGCAAAAGAAGGTAAAACTAATCATTTTAGAATCCTTTTTGTCATACTCAAAAGGTTCCAGATGGGCCTCACGTGACTGATTCATTATCAGGGTATTTTAAAAGATAATGTAACATTGATGCTTTCTATTTTATTTCTTGGTTTCAGAGTCTTTGGAGACACTAAAGGCCTATTTTCACGATTTTCTCTGCCAGGAGGGTTAAAATGTACTTTCAAAAATATTACGACAGAGTTTCCTGGCTCCAAAAATATCACTACCTTCAAAATAATCAGTTTCGCTTCTTTATGTCACAGGAACATGTGTTCTTCCAACCCATAATTGCTGTAGAGTTAACGGAGATTGTGCTTTACAGAAAAGGTAAAGTTGCAAAAATACAAACTCTATTGGAAAAATCACTGTTTTTATTGCATGTGGGACCTCTAAGTCTTAGGAAAGGAGATTGAACTGTAGAAAGAAGGTGAAAAACATCATTTAGAAGAAGAAGGGGAAGTCTAGAAAAGCAACTGGTAGCAGAGAAACTAAGGCAGCCTTTTACAGTTTTGAAGGCAGCTTGCCTTTGTTAGGAATTTATTTTTACATGTCTGCAATCTGATATTGCCTGCTATTTTATTGGAGCCATGAGAGTTCCCAGCTCTTATCTTCTGCTTCTTGATTCCCTCCCCTAGTCTATTCTGATTACCTTTGCCATTCCCAGCCTTTATCTTCTCACATCCCTTTTTTCTCCTCCAGTGCATATTTCTTGCAAAAGAATTAGGCCCAATATTTCCAGTGAAGGTTCTGAAGTATTATTGACTCTCCTCTTCTTCTTGCTCATTGCACCTTGGAAATTTGGTTGTTTTGGGAGGGTTAGTTCTGTGGCCTTGTCTTCCATCTGCGGTGGACTGGTGGCTGTCACCCAGTGTCTCATGATGGGGACAGATGGACATTGGGCTAATTTAAGGATCTCTCCAGCCAAACAGGAAAAGCAAATGGGTGATTGGAGGGGATACAGTTCTTGCAGATCACTTTTCTGTTGGCAAAACAATGTAATTGCTACATAGTTAGTTTTTATGTGTTTATTTTTGTAATTAACTTCCAATGAATTTGTTTGATAAGTGACAGCAAAAAAAAAATCAGAAATTTCCCGAAGGAAACGTGTGATCTCAAAACCCAGCAAATTTATTTTTGAATTTAAAAATGCCCATATAAATTTGCCTGGAAATGCTGAGTATAAAAGAAAAAAATAAACAAGAAGCTTCAAGACTTCTGTGGAAAGAACAAGGAAGCAAGGAACTGAGCATTACAAAAAGCTCAAAATAGGGTGTATGTGGGGCATTTTTATTTTGCGAAAACAATTTGCATAATAAAGGATAAACTGACAAAAGAAGTGATTTAAAACAAAAAGGGTTAGTTGAATAATTAAAAAGCACATTATAACAACCAAACTTAAATGTAGCAAGATGAATAGTTCTTACATGCTACAGTGAGGCAGTACATAAAATCCTCAGATAGAAGCAAAGTGAATATGAAAATAAACTCTAAAAAAAAAAAATCATGTTTTCAAGGGTTTTTTTTCAGGAAGACAGAATTACATACCTGCATGTATACTTTTTTTTTTTTTTACAAAGTAATTTATATTTCTATCTAATATATCTGCCCTAAGGGTCTAACAAATACAATTGGGAAAATATAATTAATATAGAATTATTAAACCAACTGCAAAATGTATTTTCTTCATTTCCTCATGATAACTGGAAAGAAAGAAAAGCAAAGGGTACAACTGACATTCCTTGTTTAATGCAGCTTACTTAGTGACTGGCATAATGATAAGTGATGGTAATTTACCTTAAAAACCTTAATGAGTGGATCATTACTATAGAGAAATGGGAAGAAAACTTTAATCCCACAGAGGCAGAGCTCCATGGTTGGCTGTGCAATAACCAGACAGAACTCTGAATGAGATTCCCAAGCTTCTGTTCCCTAGATAAAATTTTCTCTCACTCCACTTTTGCAAAGGTAATGAGGAGGTAATGAGGCTTGACTTGAATTTTTTCAGCACTTGATTCCCTTCATTCCCCAGCAGGTTCCCATAGGATAGAGTAAGATGTTGGATTTATATAAAAGCTGTGCTGATAGATAGGTGGAGGAGGTGAGCCATGCTATTTGGTTTTGGATTCTGCCTGTATGAGAACGGGTTCAGATAAATTTCAAGTTCTTTCAGCACTGTCAATTCACTCTGATAGTTTCCACAGAATAAGACAATTTGACGACATGCAGACCTTGTCAGGGTTGTTGACTGTTTATTTTGTCACTTTACTGATACTAAACACTGACCTTTCCGTGCCACCTTTTCTTCCTCTTTTCCCCCCATTTTTCACTAACTTAATGTACACATCTGAGTAAATAATAAAACCCAAAAAGGTAGGCAGAAATGTTGTATTAGATCATTAGCTTAATTTGAGCTGAAAGGTCTTTGTTGTAAGTTGGGGGTGGGAAGGGACCTGGGGACCTTTGCAAAGTATTTTGCTGGCAAGCTTGTTGAGATTTGATTGCCTTTGTTGTGATAATCTGAAATTAATTTGCACTTGAACCCATCTTTCTTCTGGGCTCAATTTAAACACGGTTATAATTATGCGCCCTGCATGAAATTGAGAACAGACACTGATATGACAAGTCTGAATTTTTTAATTCCCCAGGTACTAAAGGCTTTTTTCCCCACTTATCTCACAAGGTAATAAAACAAAATGTTCCAGTGAAGCACATGCTTAAGAGAGAGGTATTTGCCTGAGGGGAAACAGTAATAATCAGTGTATTGCTACACATTTACTCATGTACTTTCTCAGTAGGTCAATCTCTTTCTTTTAAAGTGATGTTAAACTTCTGCTAATATTGGTTGATTTGTACCTGGTACAATACTAAAAAAAAAAAAAGTAGAAATGATATGTTTTATTCTATTTTAGCAGATCCTCATTTAAAAGGCTTTTTCTCAAACATCCATTTTGATAGATATTTTTTTGTAAAACCCACTATTGAAGACTACCTCCTAACATCCACAATTGATCTTAGCAGTGCACCTTTCTTGTTCTCAGTATGAGCTGTAATATCCTTATCAGCATTCTTTTAGTTTTAACCCAGATTAGTGTTTTTGGTGAGGAATCTCATTAACTACAGTAAGCCCATCTTCTTTTGTGATTTCCTTTGGAATTGTAATGTACGAAAAGGCCACCAAGGTCAATGCCCTCGGCACAAATTCCTCTTTAAATCATCATTCAGCTCAGAGTAACAACATTCTCCTTAGAAATAGACATTTTTAAAGATCTGGAACAAACTGCTCGGTTTCTTGGAAGTGAAAATCATAAGGAAGAGAAGCAGAAATTAAGAGCATAGGAAATTAAGTGTAGGGATCTGCAGAGTAACTATTTGTTAGATACACTCATTTCCTTTTCACCAGTATAATTCTTCTTCTCTTTGCCCTCTAAATTTGTATACTATGTCTTTTTTAATGAAGACGACATTTTTTAGTTAAATTATCCTACATTTTAGCACTGGTTTTGAAGATATTAATCATGCTACTGTGTTACATTTTTTAAGCTTTAGTGACAGCAATTTTTCTCTCCGCAATCCTGTAGGTTGCATTCAGTTGAGTTTCTTGAGCAAATTAAATAATTAAAAATATCCTGTGTTTATGCCAAGGAAAGCAATGGTGTTATTTCTGACATACTATTTTACTAGTAGCAACTTAAAAAAACAAGCACAGAACACATGCTGAATATTTCACCATTCTCATTTAAGTCTCTACCGCCATTGCACAAAAACAAAGTAAGTGAAATAACTGACTAGCACCTCATTGTGGTTAAAAAGAAGAGCTTGGCCCCTGCCTTTTTAAAACAGTCAGTATTCATTTGAATACTTTTTGGAAATTTACTTAATTTTAACTAATTATGGTTTTCATACTGGCTGTAATTGAAATAAAAATGAAAATGGGAGGTGTAAAGTGAAGATTTATCCTACTCTGCCTTATAAAAGGAAATGTGAGCAGCCTGGCACATTTGAAGATAAAGAGAAAAGCTAGAAAAAGTAATATGCCGAGTCATTACTCTTCTACACTGAAGTTAGTGTTGGAGTGTTGGTTGCAGTTAGGTTTGCCAGAAAATTACTTTTTATTTTAAAACTTTTGTATTTTTTTTTTTTTTCCCCAAATGTGAGTTTGCTGAGAGGATGGGGGAGTGGAACTAATGTTAGCTAATTTCAGTGAGGGTGGACCCATGGAAAATGAGGCGTGACAGTGGACACTGACACTAGATAATTTTAACTGAAATATCAACATCACAAGCCCATGAGGCAGATTTCCTAGATTGGGCCCCTGTACACAAAACCTTGTTAAACATTTTTAAACTCATCTTCTACTGTGTTCCCTGACTCTCTACCCTTTTTCTTCAGAAATAAGTTTATAAACAATGAGAACAACAAGCCAAGCACACAATAAACTTCTTAGTCCACAATATGCCCATTAAACACTATAGTAGCTCAAAGCAGCAAAAAGTCAGTATTGTGGAGAAATGCATAGTTCTCCATATCTTGAAACCTAGGAATTCCATAGTATCTTCTGATCCTAAGGTAAAAATGTGTTTAGCATATGACCAGCGACAAGACATCTAAAATGCACCAATAATAATATGGGATGACGTGCTAGGACAGTACATATGATAAGAACTGTGTGGCCACACATGGTGTGGTACATTTTCACCCCTTAGTTTATGTGTTTTGCTTTCCACTTCCACATTTTCTGGTGACTTTATCTAGTCTCGTTCAATCATGCTGTGCACATCACAGTCACTTACTGACAAGCAGCCCTGGCTGAAGCATTCAAAGAAACAACCTTCCACAAACAAAGCAGGCAAGTCCTGTTTCTCTTAAGATAAAATCTGCTGATCTCATTATTGATTGTCTGCTTTCAGGGGTTTTGTTTCCTGAAAGTTTGATATGGGGCAACAGAGGTGACAAAAGATTGGCACTGCGACCTGGAAATTAAATGGTCGACTATTAGATCAACGTCAAATAGGGTGAGGCTGAAGTGTTTGGCAAAAGCATTAGATGCTGTCTTGACATAATCTCTCTCTCCCTCTTTCTCTCTCTCTCTCTCCTTTATCTTGA
Organism: Cnemophilus loriae; assembly: GCA_013397755.1. Classification (NCBI taxonomy): domain Eukaryota; kingdom Metazoa; phylum Chordata; class Aves; order Passeriformes; family Corvidae; genus Cnemophilus; species Cnemophilus loriae. The sequence goes on from VZTF01000151.1 coordinate 469,359, forward strand.
ATCTGTTTTGAACCCTCCCAGGCAATTTACTATACTTGTCATTGATTTTTATCACCTAGTGTGCCCCTATGAAGAATTACTTTTTGAATGATAAATCAGCTTCCCCATTTAAACAATCGTGTGCCTCACCTTAATGTGAAAATAGGCACTGAAAGAAAAAAAAAATATAGTATGTGTTAACATTAGTCACTGACCAGTGGAACCCTTGTGGTTTTGAAAGGAGCACCAGATTTTCTTTTATTATGGAGGGGATAATTGTACTAGAAATAAATGATGAACCCTCTTTCTGTTAAACTCTAACTGCTGCTAAGAAATAAATTACTTTGGCAAATTACAGTCAGTGAGCTAGAAGGAGAAAAAAAAAGAAAGAAAATAATTGTTCAGTAAAGTTCAGGAACTTGTAATTGCTGTCCAGTGTTTTCTGCAAATAGGTAGCCTGTAACATGCACGGATGTACTCCTCCTTACGCAGGTGTTATGGTCTGGGTATGTAAGAAGTGTTTGGAGGAAGACCACAGTGATAAAAAGTAATAAACTAACCTTTTCTGGTAACCCTTCCTCACTCTCCAACTTTCTGGTCATTCAGCTGCCCTTTGCCTCATGTATATTATAAAATAACAGATCTGTCATGTTGGTATTATAAAAATCGATGGGTATTCCCTACAACATTCAAAAAAATTCTGGTTTATAATGCAGACTCACTGTTTTGACCACCTGAATGTGTGATCTGTGATCCACTCGGGGTTAACCTTTAGTCAAATCCATGGCTAATGCAGTTTTAGGAGTCCACTTCTCCAAGACAATACTTTAAGAAAAACACTGATATGATTCTCCTTTTTCTCCTGTCTGAAGGATAGAAGAGGAAAGCAAATGGTTGAAGGCATTACAAACCCTAACCAGACGAATCAAAATTAATATAATGAAGAGCTTATGAGAGAAATTTTGCCATCTGTAACAATTGCAGAAGAGTAGATGGCTTTATTTTATCACTGGAAAGGAAAACATTTCTGAAGGTTTCCCTACCAACTTATCCGTAGAATATACAGTAATTCTTCAAATGCATTGTCACTGAGCTTTATTTTGAAAGTCGTATTACTCAAAATTTAATTTAGAATTTTATTTCAGTATCTCTTTCAGACACCCTGACTGTATTAAATGTAGAATATCTAGGTATGTTGGTCCTAAGATGTCAGCACTACCAGTAAAAATAGTTGTTTGGGATGTTAAAGTGGTAATACAGTAACAGTGACAACTTCAGAGCTCTCTAATGTGAAACTGTCTTTTAACTGCTAATCTCTTGAATCAATATATGTTGCATTGATTCACTCTGTTCTAGAGCAACTCAAGAGTGTGCACATACACATCAATCTCTCCTAGCCACCTCTGCTCTCGCTATATGTTATATATAGGGAACGAAGCACATTTAAAATGTTCCATTTCTACTCTATAGAACATTTTGACACTGTATTCTCTCAACAGCTCTGATTTTCTTATACTGAGGCACTGAATTCTTCATTTTTCTTGTTTCCTTGACAAGAAAAATAATACAATGCTTTTTCAAAATGAACAATTAGAACCACACTTCAGTCCTTTGAACCAGTACATAAAGGTCTGTGGTCAAGTTGCCTGTATATATTTCTCAAGCCTGCAAGTACTTACAGGGCTTCTTGATGTTGTGAAGTTTGAAGCTTTGAATTATATTGCATGTGTCATCCTGCAGTAGAGGTATTGAGTCATGTAGGCTTTTTATGCATCCAAATCCAAGGTCATGCAGAATTTGTCTTCCTTTTCTTCTAGTAAATGCAATTGTGTATCCAGAACTACATGAAAACTTATCATAATCCTATTTAAAATTATCCCATAAACAATTAAAAGCCATTTCTTTGCAACAAAATATTAAAAACTAAACCAAAAACTGCAAATTAAATCTGTAAATCTTTACTTATGATTGCGTAGTTTAACTAAACTCTTCTCTTCCTCTGCATTCTCTTATACGGGCCAAAAGTAAATCCACTTGCTAAGCAAAAGAAAAATATGTCATCCAGTCTGAGTAAGTCAGAGTGCCTTGGTTTCTCAGTCAAATATGATGCCATTTCTTTACACTATCTTCAATCTGAAAGAACCCACATCTGGGGTTTGAGAATGTGTAAAAAGGTTACGTCCGTCCTGCCTTTAACAGATAAAAAAAATGTAGAACATTTTGAGTTGTCCATAGCACCGAATACACTGAGTGAGTAGTGATAATACATGTGATAATACACTTTCAGAGCCTGACCCCTCTATGGATGGGCAAAGGTGCAATTTCTTTCACCTCCAAATCCTATGCTTCATTTTTAGCTAAGCCGTATCAGAATTTTACAGCTTTTTTTGGTCTGTTTTCTAATAAATCTTTCTGTCAAGCCCATGTAATGACACTGGACAGCTAAAACAGAATATTTAAGGTGTAATTGGGAAGACTAAGTATTGTCATCCAGATAACAAGTTAGGGAGTAACTATTAGTGGTCTTATGCCTGCAAATCTGTGAGGGCATTACCCCTAAGGAGGGAAGGAATGGTGAGCAGCTGAGGACAAGCTGAGGACAGAAACTTCTTAATTGCATGTAGCTAAAGCTAGAACACAATGTTTGCTGTTGCATGACACCTCCTCTGAAATATCTTTTGTGTACTGGGCTCTTCAGCAGAACTGCTCTGGTGGCTGTGCTGCCTCCAGGTATGGCTTCTGGGACTACAAAATTTCCCTGTAGGAGGAGGATGGCTTGTCAAACCTTTAATGGTAAATTTCCTGTTAAAGATACATTTTTTTAAGTCTATATTGTTTATGGAACTTGCTGAAATCAATAAATATGAGTAATTTCCTTTCTTGCAGCTATAATTTGTGAGGTTTAAATTTTGCCTTTTACCCACTATCCATGCCAAGGCTGACAGAAATCCCAAGAGCACCCAAATTAGGGCAATTTTAAAAATATAATAGCATAGCTGTAAAAGTGTGGGAAATAATTCCTTCTTTTTCACTTGTATATATGCTTGTACGTTTGTTATGTGCTTTAGAGGAATCTTGAAGCTTCTGTATATTTTTTCTGGCTCAGACTAGAACTTCAGCGATTGCCAGCTCTCAAGTTGAGATGTGAATGAGATTGCATCTCCAACCGCCTGTTTATCAGGTTTGTGGGGGATTAGGATTTACCTATGGCAGCTGAATTATCCTTCAGGCTGAGAAAGTTGTCGGCTGATTTTCATAGTCTTGCAATCCTGGTGTTTTCTGGTGAACTCTGTAGTAATGACCCTTGGTAAGCCATTCTGATGCTGAGAAACACAAAAATGGCATATGCAGAACCTATATTCAGGACCTTGTTTTCAAGCATACAGGCTCTAGTACATATCCTTTTGAGAATTTTAAAACATAAATTTCAAAAGACTGTAGTCCACATGTGTAAAGCAGGTTTCTGTTTACATGTAGTTCACATGTTATAAAAAATATAGGTAGATTACATAGTTCAATCACATTAGGAAACATTGGACCTCAAGCAGCCCAAATGATTTCCATGGGAGTTTTTAGTCTGTGATGTACTGTTCAACATTTATTTCTATATCTTGTTTTCATTTTAAATTTTCCACTACAGCACTGCTATCAGTGTATACAAGGAGTTGGTAAAAGTTGGATATTCTGTTTTAAGTAGAAAGTGTTGTTCTTTTTGTTAGTTAGTTTGTTTTAAATAAATCATGATGTGTTCTTGTGGGAATGTTTCTGATCACAGACACTTCAACTAGTCGAGAAAGTAAAGCTGAATGTTTGACTTGGCATTAATAAGGGTTTTTCTAGGCGAATCCATCAGCTCTGCTCGCTAAAATTAACCTCTTCAGAAAGATTCATTGGCTGTACCATCCTTGTCCCCATGGGGGTACCTAATCCCCAGGGCAGTGACTGCCCTGGCTGCCCCTGACTCCCTGGCCTGTGCTGCACCCTGACACAGGGAACAAAGGATTGACTCCTGCACAAAAAGAACTGAATTAAGTAGTAATTTGTGATTTATGGAGGATAAATTTCTTTGTACAGCAAGCCATACCTATTTCACACAAACTCACCTGCTGGACCAATACATACTCTTTGTAGACCTATTGTGCCCCATTGTGGATAGCAATACTATAATAGCAAAGAAAATATATTTAGGATGTTTTCCTCTGAGGATGCACTGAGTCTGAAGACTCTTCTGAGCCACTGTATGACTGCGTATAGTGACTTGCATGAGGTGACAGAAAAAGTATTTTTTGAAAGAGTAGTACATTCACGTGTTTTTACTGGGAATAAAGAAACAAAAATGCTATTTTTGGCCAGCAGGGGAGAGATCAGTGGATGACAGACTGAGAGATGTATTTCAGATTTTTCTTACAAAATGAATGTATGATCAAAGGGAAAGTTCTATACTTTTTAAAATGATGTTGCTTATATTTTATCTATCTGGGTTTTCACTAGAAGAAAATAATGTGTAAACATTTAAAAAGTTAAGAAAACTCGATTTTAGCAATAAACATGTTTTTAAAAGGCTAGTCTTTTCCTACCAAGGACATTCCCAATTTGAATGGAACGTTATAACTTTGCTCAAGACTCTTGTGTCTTGATATTAAATCACTCTTAAACAGTGATTAAATATACTGTATATTAAGTATACTGACAGTATACTTAAATATACTGTCATGTTGTTCTGAACAGTGTAGGAGGATTTCTTTTCATTTCTGATCTTATTTTGCTCTTGGACTAATTAATTTCAGATCGTGTGTATGATATATTGCTGTAGAACAGAAAAAAAATATTGGGGAAGGAAGGCAGTGCTGAACCAGCTGCTGCCTCTGGAGGCATAAAAGTCAAAAGCTTTCTTACCCCTCAGCCGAAGGTAAGCACACCATTAACTTTGTGCCTACTGAAATCTGTCAATTGATTTTGGTAGATGTGGAGTATCCTGCCATTAGGTCTCCACTGTTCTCAAGATCTAGCAAAATAAGAAGATAAAGGAATGTTTGTCTGAAGAAGAAAGTCATCAAACAATAAAAAAACAGTGTGATTTGATCCATTCAGGAAAGAAGAGCAAATATAGACAAACTTTGGCTTTGAAGGTTGTGACTGACCCCAACAGAACCGAGTAGAGTAAACCATGCACACAATAAGCAGATGAGTTGAAAAGCACAGTGTGGAAATTCCACAGTATTGGGCATAGCAATTGTTCAGATGTGCACACTGACTCTGCCACTATGCATATTTGTTTTGCACTGGCTCCTGTTGTGCTGCTTCATGCATGCATTGTATGGGGCCAGAAGGGAACGAGAGAAGACAAACTGCTCCTGATGTCTGTTGTCCTTCTCTTAGCAACTTCTTGGAATTACTGAAAGATGCAGTGGTTCTTCATCTTACATTGCACTCGCCTTGTGTGTGTTTGTACTGTGCTTTCCCCAGTGACAACATGCTGAATAGCTCCAAACACACATTTCCTTGTATTTTCTGACTATGGATTTTTGGCTTCCAACAGTACATGGTAATTTCAGCCAAGAAGGAAAATAATATCCTTTAGATGTGATGTTCCACTAGTAAAGAGTCGATTTCCTTTATCCAGCTGCAAATTGTTTTGGACTGTGAATTATGCAGATTGTGCAATAAAGGCATATAACACTCATGTCACATGTCCCTAGAAAATAGATCTGTTTTATACGGATATAACTCAGTTGTTTCAATGTGGTCCTTGGTATTCTTCACTAGTCTCTACCAATTCATTAGTATTTAAATTTATGTTAATTTCATCAAGGTATGAAAAGATCTTTTTTTGCATATACATGAACAAACGATGTTACTATTCAACCAGTTATTTTCCCTTTTTTTTTAACTGAGGAGAAGCTTGTTGTATTAACAGAAAGAGAAAATGGGAGATAGTAAAAGCCGATTTTTGAAGACTCAGGAAATGGAGCCATTGAATCTGTTTTTAAAGGAGCTATCTGGTATTCCCTTTCCTGATCTGACTGAAAATTTTGGATGATACCTTCATGGCTCATTACACTTCCAGAATATATATGTATGTATATATACATAGAGAGAGAGAGAGAGAGAGAGGGAGAGAGGGAGAGAACTATGGGTTAGCACATTTGTATTAATCTATAAGGTTACCATCCTGGGACATTTCAGTGTTATACCTTAACTATGAAGACTCTATAGAACAGCAATTGTGCTGGCGGAAATATTTGTTACATTTCAGAGTTGAATAAATAGTGGATATCAAATTTTTTAGGGTACATATTTTTTTCAGAAGTGACCATGCAAATTAAAAATTTGAAGGAAGTAGGTCACACCTTTGACCAGAAAACAGCTATATATTTCTGTTAAAACTATTGTCAATTCAATTAAAAAAAAATCTTAGAAAATATTTTTAAGAAGATTTAACTTTTGTTACTCCCTTTTAATGTTGTCTACTACTAAAGTCAGTTTCTGGAATAAGGTGCTATTTTGGCTGGGCCAAAATAATTAATCATCCTTCTATATGGAATTAGTATTTATGAACTATATCCTTTTGTTGACTGAATGAAGACAAAAGGTATATTCAGTGCATTTCCAAAGACCTTTTAAGTGGCTCAACAAAGCACATAATGCAGGCCTTGTCTTACAAGTCTGTGATGATACAGTTTAATAGTGTTATAAGGCTATGGTGGTGTGTAGTTGTCACGATGGTAGATTGTGCTGGTCTGTATAGATTTACTGTCATTCTTTAGGCTTTTCATACATGACAGAGGTTGTCTGAAGCACAGCAGGGACATGAAGCTTGCAGGGGTTAAGTGTTACTTGCCTCCTGGCTTGCTACATAGTCCTCCCTGCACACATACAGAGATGAGGTGCAGGGTACATCCGTCACCGGGCCGATGACATGATGGATTACTCATGTCATTGTCAGTACAGTCAAAATCACTCTGTTGCCGATAAGGTGGCCCCTTTTCTTTACTCTGGTTGAGTGATGCTATTTTTCCCTCTGGTTTTAAAACTGTAGCTCACACAAACATCCCTTAAATCAAAGATGCAGAAGACCATTTTTAATTGTACATAGTAGCTTTGGGCCATTGGAGACAAATTCCTTTGAAAATTACTTTCAAAATAGACAGATGTGTATCAAATGTTTTGCATCACTTGATTTTTTTGATCCTGAAAATAAAATATTTTAAGAGGGACAGTGAATGCTTTTCTGAACTCATTCTTCCTCACGATTTATCAGAGAGTTTGAACTGCTAGCATCACTTCCTGATTCTTCTTCTCTGTGTGAGAAGAGAGACAGTTATCCTTGTAGTAGCACTGGAAGAAGATAAGGCACTGGAAAATGGCAGGATTTTGGAAATGTTTGTAGGGGAGATTTGCAAGACCTATGCAGTGCAGATAAAAAATTCAACAGGGACCCTAATGCTGCTTGGCTCTGAGCTACTCACAAACTCTTCTGCATGTGGTGTCTGATGCTGCTGTCTTTACCCCAGCTCATTCTGTGAAACCTAAAGGGGGTGACCTGAGGTACAGACAGTAAGTACAGCTTGGACAGGAGTCTTGAAATATCAGCTGCAAAAGAGGAATGCTGAGCACAACATTTATTTTCCTGGAAAATTACTGTCAGAGAATTCCACATGAGTTCAAAGTTATTGCCACAGCCTTTTCTGATGCAAAGTTTTGCTCCATAATGCCTTGTCCACCCTGTCCCCACAAGCCTGAAGGTGGTACTAACACTTGAGCTCACTCTTTGCTTAAGTTTTGTAAGAAATACAGATGATCCACAAACAGGCAAGTGTGTTTGGCAGACAAATGTGAAAGAGTCTTGCTGGGCTTTCAATACCACAGGAGCACCACTTCCATCCCATATGGAAGCTTTCATGGCACACAGACGTGCTGTTCCATTCACAGTGGCATGGTGATAATTCAGCCTAATTGTTTCTTATATTCTAATCCTGAAGTCAAAAGTTCCACTGGAGAAATTGTGCTTGGAGAAGGAAATCATAGTCACTGTCTGGTTACTTGGAATAGAAGAGATTTGGAAGAAGCACATGCAGGTATACTTTTAAATGCAAGAATATTTTTTGATATTCAAGCCTTTTTACAGTCTGTGCTCTTTATCTGAAAGATAAGGATGATTTCCAACCCACTGTAATTTCCATTTTATTTATCTTTTCATTCCACTGTATGTACGTGGACATGCCATACAGAGCATAAACATAGTCTGTTGTCTTTATATATTGTCTTTGCAAATAATCATAGACAGCAAAAAATTACTAAACTATTTCTCTCCGAAACCCAGAAATTCTTTCAAAAACACATGATCACATTCACCTACTAACAAGAAAATCTTTTTACAGAATCTGCATGGCAGCTGACTTAAAGAAAAACAGAACAACTGAAAGTTTGTGCATGCATATCAAGAGCACAAAAGATATATACTCTTCCATACTTACACACCCACGGTATGCTGATACATCTAAATAGCTTTGTTTTGAAGTTTGAATCAGATTTAAATGGAAAGTTATTGAAGAGAACTGTGTGGTCTGAATTTTAATCCCTGAACCCACCAGCTTCTTTTTTATTGCATGTGGTGTGGCCTTGAATTGCAGAATGTTTTAAACATACATAATGAGCTCAATGTCAAACTGTTGAGCCTTTTGTCTTTAACAATAAGCACTTAGCTCAACTAAATGAATAGAAATTGCTTTAGTGAATTACAAAAGCCGAGGTTTTACAGTGCACTAATACTGACATTAATTAATGTAGACATTGTCATATTTTACAAATATATGGGATTAAAATCAACAGTTTAAAAATGCAACAGACATCAGTAAACAACACAAATTTCAACAGTCAAAGATGCTGCATAAAAGGATTTCTTCCACCATGAGTAACACTTTTTTTCTGATTCATTTGCATTTATATAGGCTACATTTAGAACATACATGGTACTGGTTGAATGGCAAGAACCAGAAAGAAATAATATAAACAGTATGTGTAATTTCTCTAATTTGAAAAGAGATTAGATCTCTAATTCATAACAGACACTTTCTCCTACCATATTTCGTAAAGGGTGTTTGCAACGGGATAACTTTTCTAATGTTAGAAAAGAAGAGATCTTACTTTCTTTCCCCAAAATCAGGAGGAGTATTTAGAAATTTACAGTAAATGGCAATTCATCCTTTAGAAATTCCTTCAATCTACTATTAGAGTTGCTGCCAGAGATCTGAATGCTTTTGCCTAAATCTCTGTAATCCAATAAGCTTTTGTGTTTAGCAGCTTGTTTTGAAACTTGTATAGCACCCCAGCCTGTGTCTCTGTATGTTCGTTTGCAGGCAGGTGAGTGCCCGAGGGCCTGATTATTATTCAAGCCAGGAGGCCTTCACAGCCCCAACCAGAATGTAATTTGTAATTAACTGTCATTTACTTCTGTCTGCACTGACTTGTTGTTCAAAAGACAATGTATTTGAGCTGGTCACTAGCTTCTCTTTGTTGTGGATATGATGTCTTTCAGATCTAGTTGTATTCATAATGTTTAGAAAACCAAATACTTGCACTCTTGAAACCAAAGCAGAAAGGGGATTTCACTCATTTTTCCTAAATAAATTAGGTATATGCAATTATGAATACTTAGGTATGTAAAATGAAGTATTTGATGCTCTGGGATGAGTTTCTGAGCAGAATAGTTAAGTTCATGTGAAATATATTTAATTGAAGTCTGTTAGAGATAGAGCATTCCTGAACTTATTATAGTTGAGACCTCTAAAATGAAAGTGCATATTTAAGTTGTGGGAATTCTTCTTAACACATTTTAAACATCACAACTGTATTTTCTCACTGAAGCGGGACCACTAATGTATTCTGCGAATGTACCCATATCATGAATTTGTAATTGTCCCCATGGTAATCTTTTGTTAGCTGAAATAAACAAAAGAATAACATAATATTCACATTTATTTCTTTAAGGATTGTGCTTCGAATTATTATTGACATAATTTTAATTCACAAACAGTAAAAAAAAAAAAAAGCCTTTTTCTGTTTAAACTCTGTTTCATGCACTTCTCTGTGAGAAAGCAAGCATGACATTGGGCAACAATAAATATCCACACACAAAGCCACTTTAAAAATAGGTTAAACTTATCTGATTCTGACCTTTAGCTCAGCCTTAAAGTGCTATACTGCTATTTTGCCAGAGCAGTTGGCCCGTTTCATCTCTTTTGTCGCTGCTGCTGTTGCTCTTGCTGTTAATGTTGGCTCTTCCACCTTCACAGGTGCCATTGCTGCACATCCTCTGCGGCAGCTGGGGTGAGAGACTCCCCGAGCAGAAGGACCAGGACACCCCCCCCAGGCTGGTCCCCAGCCCCTCTGCAGAAAAGGAGCACTCCCCTCTGGTTCCAGCAGCTCTTGGCCTGCTCGGCATTTCCCAGCACTATTATGTCAGACTGCATATTCTGGGCAGTATATACCGGTCAAGGGGATGCATAAAGAGGCTCAATGGCATTCTTTTGTCATACTTAAAAGGCGGGGTGGAGGGGTGGCTGGGGGGGTGGCTGGAGAGAGAAGAAAGAGAAGAAAGAGCCATGTCTATAGGAACAGCTTTCCCCCCATGGTGATTTGCATAAAGTTGGATTAAGCAGCTCCTCAAGCCCCCAAAGACTGATTACTTACACTGGGCCTTATTAATTATTTCCTTCTTTATTTGAAACAATTAAGGGGAGAAAATAAACACTGTGTCACTATCTCTTTAAGATCGGGAGCAATAAAAGCATAAGACCCCAAAGAAAGCCTGCTTTTTGTGGAGTGTTTTCTGTTCTCGGCAGCCGCGTCGGGGCTAGCAATTCCCATGTGTTATCAAAAGAGACAAGAAGCAGCAGGCTTTAGCACCTAGCTGAGCGGGATTGCTACATGCCACTCTAAGTGCGATTAAGCTTCCTTTAGTGCACCAGTGACATCACTGATGGCTCAAAGCTGCAGCTACTCAAGAGTATTAGAATGCATTTCATGCTTGGCTTACTCAAAACTGCAGAGCTAAAATTTACACCTTATTTGATGTTCTTCTCCCTGCTGTTAATTGGTAAAGGGATCTCTGACCCTTTTGATCTCTGCTACAATCCTCTAAATGCCCAGGTCTGCTAAACTGTTCAGCAGGAGATGCTCAGCAGTTGCCCAGTAATGTGAAGTCTTTTTTTGGCTTTCGTGCCTTTGGTTTACATCCAAGTTGCACAGAAATAAGAGATGACAGTTGTTATAGATATGCTGGTTTAATTACTTGTCAGCTTAGGGCTGATATCTCGGCTAGCCAACGTGGAAGCTTAACTTTCTTCTAGTAGCTTAAAGCATGACCAACTGCTAGTGCTTTTGTATTTAGCTATAAAACTCTGGATACATTTAAGATAAAAAAATAAAATAGAGGAAGAGCTTTTTTGATTTACTTGCAAAAGTGATCAGCTTTTGGTGCACTTGATTTCATGTAGATCTTAGGTAATGTAAAAGTATTTGGTTGTATTGATATCTAAGTGGATATTGGACTTGTTTTAATTCTGGTTTATAATTGCATGAGGAATACCAAATATGCTTTTCCCCTGCTACCTTTGAAATGGGAGATTTAAAATCTTTACGGGAATTAAGGAGAGGTGTATTGTGTTAACTCGACTACAAATATTACTATACAAAGTTTTACCAGCTTTCCTTGAAGAGGCATCCCTTCAAAAGGAGCCTGGTGCAGATAATCTTAATGTATATGTGACTAAAAGCGATTAGCATGCTCACAACTCTGCATATGGCTGAATTAATTGCACAGAATACTGTGAATTTTAATGGAGGTGAGGTAACCATTAAGCACCTTTGAAGAATTTGCTTCGTGAAGAACATATGAGGAATACCCTAATAATTGTTGCCTATAGGTGAAGGCTGGCTAAAACGTGACCTGACAGTCGAGACACCATACTCTCCCCCTCCAAACCCTGTCAGAGTTTTTTAGTGTTTATCCCAGGCTTTGTTATCCACCAAGATACATAGTTTCCATTGAAGTGAAACAGATTATTGGTTACTATAGTTTCCCTATTGCTCAATTCAGTGCTGTGAAAAGCCAGGGACAATAGGTTTAAAAGTCCAGTTAGGACAAATAAATCCATGTTGAGAAGAATGGGAGAGAAGATACCTGTTCTTCTGTCTTTGATGTATTCTTTATTTTGTAGGATAGAAGAGGAATTAGTGGAGGGTTAATTGTTCGGTGCTTAGAGCTCTGTCTTTCCAGTTTACTGCAGAGTGAAATATAGTGCTATAAAGACAAAGTGAATATTGTTTGATTTCTTCCCCTCCCCGCTCCTTTCCAGTTTTCAAAATGTGTAAGATACTGTAGCTGTGCCCTGGAGATGGGAATGCAGATTTCTGAGTTTAATCTCTGGCATTATGTCTTCCCTTCACCCTGTCTCATTCATACCATGCCAAAATGGTAAAAGACGTTTTCTTAGATTCTGAGAAAATTACTCCACCCAGAATTTTGAGGTTAAGGTACAGAAAATTTACATTAACAGAAGTGAAAATGTCAGCTTTCACCAGGATTCATCATGAACCAACCATCTGAGCACAGTGGCAAAATTAATGTATTCTAGAAGGCCAACACACAAATGTTAAGAGGGACTTGATGATACTGTGCAGATTAAAGCAGTGGCTTTTGTGCCTCTGGAAGCTATGTTTGCGTTCAGCCCAATATGACTAGGAAAAAAGTTAATTTGATTTGATAACTGAAAAGGTCACACATTTTGTTCAGTGCCTTGCATGCTTTTTTTCCTTAACTAGATTCTCTGTTTCAGTCAGAGCTCACTTCTAAGGATTTCTACATTGCTTTAGCCTTTGTTGAATCCTGCCGAGAAACAGGTTGTGGACAGCATTCTACATGAGTAATACAATAGCAAAATGGAAAGCCACTGAAGTCAAACTGTGTTCCAAGCTTATTTGGCTTCATTTATCCTATATTTCTCATTCTTCTGTGCAAGTTCATGGGGAAAAGGGTGGAGGGGAACAGAGTTAATCAAGCTCAGTCTGCAAAATACAGTGCAGGTAAGCTACAGAAAAGCTTAAATATTGGCAATCTCTACCAAAAGTGCAACCTTCTTCTCTGAAGGTGTTATTTGACATTGCTGAAGGTTTCATCTTGATTACTTTCAATAAAATCCAAAGTAAGGATGACTGTCTTGGCTCACTAAGCAACAAGGTTTTATCACTAATTACAATCCTTTATTACCAGTAGTTTAATAGGTTTATGATAGGTCATAAAACAATTCAGCATGGGAGTACATAAAAGGAATAAGTTATACAGCTGTGACATCTTAATATCTATTCATTGTAATCATTTTATGATCTTTAATGGTAGCATTTTTTAAATAAGTTTGTATGCTTTTACATGAAATAGATGGCCACCAAAAATGGGAGGTGAAGGAAAACCACATAAATATAGAGTAAAATACTTAATGAGGCATTTTGAAAACTTCTAATGTCAAAAGCATGTAGACTGTATCACGCATGTGGAGCCTCATTATGGGTAATTATAATAAAATTATAAGTGTTATAATAATTCTAACCTTGAAGGCACAATAAAGGATAGTTATATTTGCCTTCCTAGCCCACACATCTGAGACGTTTTCCTCATTAATTATATTTCATGTAAGTGTAATTATGTAGTGTAAGACTAAAATTCGAAAGCATTTGCTAAATCACTGTTAATGGCAGCCTTATTCTTCAGAGCTTTAATATAACTAATTATATCTAAAGTTATAGGCTGAAATAAGAAATGGAAACAAAGTAAAATTTACACTGGATGGAATTTTTTTCCCTACTGATTGTTTTAATCTGTAATGTAATTAATGAATGAGAAGTGAGTTAGTAGAGAAAATGGATTATTGTTTGAAACTATAGTAAAAGTCAAACCTAATTCCTCCATTATAAGTTATATTGACTTTGGCTTCACTGGAATCATGATGGTCTAAAACTCTACATTTTTTGTGACACAGAACATTGTGTTACAGGTTTGCAGGCATTTTTGGAGAAGGTATACTACACAAAGTATTCTGATAGTTTCTGTAGTGCCTAAAATGTTTGTCCATGATTGAAATACCAAGTCACATTGTGCATGATAGCAGGAAAATAGTGTTTTGAAATGTTGTAATGCTTAATTTACCAAGATTTATCTCGTCACATTTGTTCACAAGTCTGTATATTTCTCCATCCACTAATTGCTACATTAGCAGCTTTGTTGGTAATACAGTTATTTTGACTTTACCTTGAAAATAAATGTATACTCAATACCTCAGTATGGAATAATTCCATACAAAGATACATCTTTTCTTCATTATGAGTATTATTCAAACAACTATGAACAACACTATATATTTCAGGATAGAAAAGCAAATATATTTTCATAGAAATAAAGGAGAAGAAAAATTACTCAGAATGTAATGGAAGTTTTAAAAAAATTTAGGGTAGATATTGACTTTAAAAATAAAGCTTGATATACAAAGGGTTTTTTTTCCCTTAAGTTCAACCACATAATAGCTGGAGGGGGGAAATCTGAAGTTCTTTCCCATGATGCAAGTTGACTTACTGTTGTATCGGCTGAACCAACAGTTGTGGTGGCCGGGGGGCCAGAGAGCCCAGGTACAGAGGGGGCCTGCTGGTGGGCAGGCTCCAAAGTGCAAGACTCCCCTTTACCTCAGTGAGAAAGGCCTCCCCCATTGACCCTATGGAGATTCAGTCTGTCTGACTGGCCAACAGACAGACGCCCCTTGTATCCCTTAAGAGGATGTAATCCAGCCCCCACTCCGTCCCCTCCTTACTCCCACTGGCTGTTGTTGTATTACCCCACCTCCTTCCTATATCCCTATATAAGTCTATCCCGAATGGAAGTGTGTCCCTTGCTGCCTTGTTCCCTTGCCCGCTTCCCCCCTTGCCTCATCCTTCCCCTTGTGCCCTTGCCCTCTCGGCTTTTGCTCCCTTGCTGTCTCGCCCCTTGCCTCGTCCTTTCCCTTGCCCCCTTGCTCCCTTGCCTCCTTGGACTGCATCGAAACAGATAAGTAATAAACTTCGGTGCTCCAGCAAGGGCCGCCTCTGACTCTTTGCCTCTAGTGACGCCTGAGCTGGCTAGCTCAGTGTGAGTGGCTGCGTGTCTCCATCGCACTGGTGAGAGAGCTGGCTTGTGAGGTGCCAAGAAGCACTGCCAGGGGTTCCTTAGCTAAAGGTTCCCCTTGGAACAAGCAGCAGTTACTCAACCAACACCCACACGGCGATAACTTAAAAATTATTGTGAGCTGGTTTTGAAGAGGGAAAAATTCACAGTGATTCAACTGGCCTCCCCAAAATTAAAGCTATACTTTTATTTTCCTTCCTTTACTTACCATAGTTTATTATGTATTCTTACAATAATGTACATAGCTGCAGAGCATGTGTGAGAATTTAACCCACCTAACGTAGTAAAATAGAATGTGTTTATTTTGCCTGTGCACATCGCATATTTTTAATATATTCCCACATTATCTACATCATGATTTCAGACTTTATCAGGTTTAGTGATGCTGAGGTTGAGACATTCCAAAAGAATATAGTAAAAATCATCTTCTAATTATTGCTTGCTGCTGGGTGGTTCATATACCTGCAGATCTATTCCAAAGTAGGTATTTATATGTATGTCACGGGTTTGTACACTTTGGATGGTCCAGGCAATACGACTTCTTCAGAAAGCAGTGCTTTGTAATAATTTGTGATGGCAGAGGAATACCTCAGACCAGGTAAGTTTCTTCTTTCCACGGGGAAGAGAGTGGGATGTAAATAAGAGTAAAAAGAGCAAAATCCATAGAATAGACTACATTTGTTCCATAATCCACATACATGCAACAATCACCCATATCTATGTCACATCAGAGCACCGAGTTTCAGTTAAAGTTATGACCTAAAAAGCAGTGGAAGGAGGACTAACAGGGAGCAGATAGTCAGCTTCTGAAGTGTAGTTTTGAACCAAAGCACCATAAATGTTTGTCCCCTTGTTTGCAAAAAACGCTTCGTTATTTTTATTTTTATTTTTATTTCTATTTTTTTTTTTTTTAAATGAAAATTACACCTGATTCTTTAAATGGGTAAGGAAAAGGATAATATTCTGCCCCAAATCCCTTTCTTTGGATGCTGTCTTGGTCAAATTTAAATTCATAGAATAGCTAAAAACCTGAGGTCCTCTGGATATAAACTGGAAAACAGAGGAAAACCTGCCATTTCAGAAAATTCTCCCTGTTGTGGTCCTTATCCCCTCTTCCTTCCAGAAGCGCACTGCTGCAGGACTAACCTATTTAGGTGGGATTTGCAAGAGAGGATTTGAGGAATTGTACTGAGGTACAGAGCTGGTGTGGTAGTATTTGGATTTATGTTGAGGCTTTCTCATGGGATTAGTTATTAGTTGCAGTTGATACAGTGTTGGTAATTTAACTACCCAGTATTTGAAAAAACAGGCACCTATTTTTTTATATATATTTTATATACGAAGAAAATAATGTTGCCGGTTATGCTCCCAAGCCCCTGTTACACATTTAAATAGGAAGATCTTATTGTGCTATCAGTCGCTCTTTGCACAGAATGCAATTATTAAATTGTGGTTATTCTGTTTCTGATAAAATGAATAATTTCCCTAAGCAAATAGTCAGTAATAAGTGAAACAGCTTTAATTACTTTGGTGCTGTAGTAACAATTTATTTTCTTTTCTTATGTTCTCATTAATGAGGGTCTATCTATGAAGACAAGTTAGGGCAGTTGTTAATAGGGCATGTTGCTAATAAAATCTTTTTCACTCTTTTCTCTTATTTCACATCCTACTTGGCAGTGTTTTGACAGAGGTTTTGTGGGAACAGAGTATTACAAGATGGTACTATATTTTGCTTTCTGGGTCCTATTTTTACTTGCTTTTGGCTACTTTGCACAATCTATAGGATACTAGATAAAGCCACGGGAGGATTGAGGTGTGATAAATGTTAAGTGTTGCATAAATTAAACCCAGTTAATGGTGTTAAACACCTACAAATTAATCAAAGCAGCACCTAACTTTTCAGTGTCTGGCCCTCAGACAACAATTAAAACCCAGTGTTCCTAATATCTCTCTAAAGGGCACGGGCTGATCAGCAAGTAATCCAGAACACCCACAGGTGAAGTGAGGAGCCAGCTGAAGCAGCTGATAAGAAACATAATGTGATGCTCAAGTGTGATATCTCAAGCTGTTCTTCCCTAGAGGTTATCTGAAGGAAGAAGGCAGAATGGCACTGTCCTTAAGATATCTATGTTTTGGAAGCCCCTCTTGAGCATTGTTGAACTCATGGCCTTCCTCTGAGATGAACAAGGCTACCTCTTTTCAAAATGCCATTGTCAAGATGATAGAACTGTTATTAACATATTTATTACATTCAAAACTAGTGTGCTGAGCTTAATTTTCCTTGGAGGAAATCACCTTGTTTTAATGTAACTGGAATGAATTTTCACCTGTGAGGTATACACTGTCAGAGCTCTTTCATCTTACAAACTCTTTGTGTTTTGAGAGAAATGAAGGAATCTTCCTTCACCTAAAAAAGAGCTAATTCAACAAGAATATTCAAGTCCAGTCACTTAATGGTCTTATTTAAAAGTTACGTCAGTGTTTTGCCTCTGTTTGCTTACAAGTCCTCTTTTTGTGGAGCTCCTTTGGATTTCCTCAGACCTTTCTTCCATATGGATTAGTGTAAATTGATTTCTTGGTGTTCAACAGGTCAATTTTTGTTGTTAGGTTTGCTGTTTGGTGAGGTCTTTTTTCTTAGCCAAGATGGCTAGACTGTCTTGTCCTTTAATGTTGTATTACCACGTTCTTAAAGGCAACAGGCTTAGGAATCAGCTAGATTCAGCTGAGTGTTCCTGTAGAGTATCCATCAAATGCTTCCTGTAAATCTAGGTCCTTTATCATGCACTGAGATAATTGGAATTAGATCTGAGGTCCATGACTTTCAAAGAAATAATGCACATTTAAGGCAATGCTAATGGAGTAAAATTACAGAAGGACAAGTCATAGCATAAAAAAGTGGAACAGGACACAACTTATATCTTCCAGTATTAGGATTAATACAATGAAAGCATTTTACATACCTCAAAGTATTTCTTGATTATGCTATTCATTATCTAGTGCAAATATGCTCATCTATTTCAGTTTTCTTGCCTTTGATTAACTTAACTAGTTTCATTCATGCTTTTTTAATCTTTTTTCTATTTTGATGCCTATCTTATTTTCAACATAGGTACCTACTCTTTGCTAGAGACAGCACCCAGTATTTTAGCAGTTTAACCAAGTTACTTGATATGGTCAAATTTTTGTCTCACCTAATTTCTTCTTATGTATAGAAAATGCCTGCCTAAAATATTACCTTTCTGTCCTTACCATCCGTAGCAAAATTTCCCCATTTTAAGTTGCATCAAAATAATTGCTGGATGATAAAAAACTTTCTCTACTTCCTAGATGTAATTAACTTAAAATTTTAAGTAAAACTTTGCTAAAATAAAGGTAAAGCGTCAATAAAACTGGTGAACAAATCAAGTTTGTATTCTAGTTAAGATTTGGCTTGTTGTCCTGTTAGGACCTGTTAAGTCTGACTTGGTATTCAGAGTTGAAAGGAATTTTGTATTTCAAAGAGAACTTGCAATCATCAACCTGCTGGAATATGACTGAAAAAAATGTTTATATCAAAATGAAGATATCAAGTAGGGGCACATAGTGCTGTTTTATTAGTATTGTTAAGTTTTAAAATCTCTCTTTCATAGATTTTTGAAACTTACCTGGATCAGGTTTTAGATGTATGTCAGCTATTTGTACTTAATTAAAATTTCCCCACAAAACAATTTTTAAAGCTCTCTTATCTCAGTTTCAATTTTAAGTAACCACAGTGTAATTGGACACATTAGCTTTTACTGTACATTGGAATGTTGTCTGCTATATACTTTAAATAATAATTTTGCCTCAAATGTAATATATGCTTTGATTACAGAAATTTCTTTTATCTAACTGAAATGCTGATTCCATACAGAACTGAGAGAAAAAGCAAGCATGCAAAATATGTATTCATCACATCAGTTTAGAAGCTCGTGATTCTGTTCCTTAGGGTGATTTTGATCTTCCCAGACATATGGTATATTTCACAGTTAGAAATGTTCACAATTTAAATAAAATTTTGAACGATTTTGGGGGTTTAAATTATTTTATAAAAAAGGCGGTTGAACAATTTGGGAAGGCCCCACATTACGTGAATGTGAGTGCTGCTGTCTCAGAGAGAGAAGAGGATAAAACCAGTTAAGAGCAGAACTCTACTAAGAGTTCCTTGGCAAAGCATTCCCATTATCTTCTTTCTGAAAAAATCTCGATTAAATATTGGACATAAATAACATATGGGAAATTTTATTTGTTTCCTTGGCTTGCGTGCTGCTTCCACTGGTGACAACTTGTTTTCATTTGCCAAGTGTCTTGTACCACCTGGCAGTCACCTCTCTTGTCTACTGTTTATAGGCACAGTCACTGGTGCAGTCAGCTCCCATCATTCAAGCCACAGGTTAGTGTCCATGTACCATTAGGGTTAAATGTCACAGGAGAGAGCAACTTCAGCCCAAGAGCTCCAATTTAATCTGGTCTTCTGTGTACACCAATACACTGGAAACCCATCACTTGAACTGATAAGTAATTTCTCTTGTTAGAAGTCCTAGCAACCACTTTGAGCAAAGGACATTTCAATCTGGCTCATAATTATTTACTATGCCTCTCAAATCTTCTGTGTTTCTTTTGCTATATTACCAAAAACTTCCTTGGGAGACCAAGGAGAGGAGAGACTTGGGAGACTGCTTGAGGTCTATGGGACAGGAGCGCTGAGGGAAGGGTGGAATGTTTGGCAACCTTGAAATCGTCTCCACTGGCAGAGCTTCAGACCTGCTAGACATTGAATAGCACTGCTCTGTCCATCTTAATGCATTCTCACAAGTTGGACAACATTCTTTATTAGAGCTGAGAGACTTTAAATTTGACATCAGCAGTAACTAGCACAACTGCACCAGTTCCCAGCCTCATTTGATTCATACCCAAATTAATACCTCTTGGGCAGGATCTGAGCCAAAAGCCTCAGCATGCCATTCAAGTGGGTCTCGAGGGTTTCATACATGCTCAGATTATGCATGCCTTTAATCCTATTGCACATTAAACAGCATGAATAGGACAACATCTTGGTCAGCTGAAATCCTAAAACAATATTTAGATCAGACTAACTGGTACTAAGCATCTTGTACTTAGCTGCTCCCCCAAACACAGTGTTTTTCTTGACAAGTCTTTCCTTGCCCACTGGGTCAGGGATCAAAAAGACTAAAACTTACAAATGATCCCCTGCTGGCTTCCAAATCCCAGCCACAGAATCTATGCTCAAAATCCTTTGGAAGAGTTAGAAGTAGTCACTGAGGTGCATCTGTCAGTCAAAATTTTCTCACTATTATCTTTTATTCACCTCATCTGTTTGGATTTACACACTACTGTCACTCAAACTTTGTATTTGACTCAAGGCTGAAACAGCATTTTGTCAAAGTTGCACACTCATGCCTGAGTGCTGTGTACTCAGTGCTCTAGAAAATATGGTACAAAATAGCAATTGCATGCTGAAAGAAGCACATACCTTTCCTACTCACAGACAACTATTTTGATTTTTAGGGGCAATTGTGATATTTTGGAGCAATATAAGTTATTGCCATTACTTAGGGCATAAAAGTACCTCAAAGGAATTTGATAGTTTAACTGTTCGGAGTGACAGAGGCAGAATGGAAATTATTGTCATGGAACACGTTAGGATGTGCTTGAGCCCAGACAACAGTTTTGGGGATTGTGGTCTTATCAGTCGAAAACTAATGAAATGGAGGAAAACTTGTGCATATGTAAGGATGCAACTAATGTGATGCAGTTGTGAGAAAGAATGGCAAGTTCCAGGATACATAGGGCCAGGTTTTTTTATCACAGACCAGGTTTAGTAGTACCATCAGGGAAGATAATCATAAGACTTCTTTAGGAACATTATATGCAGGACAAGCTATCCGTATTCAGGAAATGTAGAGCTAAATGCAGGAAAGATTTATTAGGAACATGCAGTAGCTATTTTGTGAAGATAGATTAAAAATATGTAACTTCTTTAGAGTTAATACAGGAAGGTTTGGAGGAAATGTAATAACTCAGAAACACAAATATTCAAGAGGAAGAAGAGTTTTTACATAAAAGAATTAAATTAACATAAGAGAAGTTATAATAAATTGGTTGCAAATGCATTTAGTTTGCTAACTAGATGATCTCTAACCATCCAAGAAATTAGTTTTTAGTTCCCAAATAGGAGACTGCAGTAGGAACTCAAGTTAAGATGGTGATAAGAAGGAAGGATTTAAAAACTTGCAAAAGAGAATTCTGGGGAAAAAAAAGAGATTAGGCTTGTGATAGGAATTATTAGGTATCCAGTGTGTCAAGGGAGTTGAAATGAGTGCTGCCTATTTACACTGCATATAGACTGAATTAATCTTGTGCCTTGCACCTCTTATGCACATTCCTGGTAGCAAGGAAGGAATATTTTCATATCTTGGTAAACAAGTGTCTTACAGGACAGAAAGCTCTCTTTTTTGTGAAGTGTTAGAAATTGACCATAACTAGAGAAAAAATACAGGAAGGCTATTCAGATGCTTTTACTTTTATTCTACCTCAGTTAATGTTCAGTGCTATACTATTTTATCTCGCTCATTTACCCAGGGTAAAATGGCCACTTGGTTTGGCTCTACAAAGAAAAATTTCCTTTATTTGAAATTCGATGCACTTTTGTACTATGGAGCATAGTGCTTGCTTTCTAGGCTCACTTGAGAGTTTTATTTAATTGCTTCCCAGATAATGCAGGGACATAGCTATTGGAGGTGACCTCCTCTGTGTCCTTTCTGTGGCATCCTGTAGTTGTGACTTTTACTGAAGATCTTAATTCTCCTTTGGTCCTGGGAAATGTGATAGGTGGAAGAAAGCGGAATAGACATTATGTGGATAAATCTAAAAAAAACATCTATCATATAGTTTGCAGAGATTGTGAATGAATGGACTCAATGACCTAAGTGATACTTCACAATCCAATCTTTTAGAATCTCTCAGGTCCCAATCCCATGACTGCATGCATTTAATCCTTCCCCCGTGCCACCAATTCCCCATTAATTTCACAGACTGAACACTTGCTCGAATCCCACATATTTCTCACGAATACACTGAAGTATTTAACCTTCTCCATCATCGTCCTTCTCTGAGCTAAAGATGTGCCTTGCAACTCTCAGGAAATTAATCACTTTTCCATCAAAACAGCATTACTCCCAGAAAATGCAGCATATTTTCATACCACAAATACAAAATTTCCCTTGTTACTAATCTTCCTTTCAGTCTCATAAATTTTCTCTCACCCTTTACTAGAATTATCACCCACCCAAACCAAACCCTTTCTAAAAGTGAGCAAAACATATCCCATTACCATTAGACAGAAGGACCTTCTGTGTCTGGTCCAAGTAGTTCTTCCAAATAAATCACTCCAACGGAGTTCTGTCTTAATGTTCCTTTTTCATGTAAAATATTTTGCACTTCTTTTAACATATTGCCAGTATTTCTTGGGGATATGTCTTTCCTGTCTCAGTCCTGCGAGACAAGTCCCTTTATGATCACATGGGGAAGGTTCATTCAAAACACAGAAATACTGGATATTGAATGATGAATACTGAAATAATACTTGACTTCAGCTGCATGAAGAAAGGCAGTGAACCCAATCTGAAACTCTAAAATAATATCTTTCCAAACTGTATTGCCATTGTTACTGGCAAACAGACAGTGGGAAAATGCTGTGGCTAGTTTTTGAGTGTGTTCTTAGTTACCTGAACAGACTTAACACTGAGAATTTGTGCTTAAGGAGCATTTTCTAACTATGTGTTTAAGGAAAGTTTATCCCAACCCTTATGGTAAGCAATTGCTCACTTAAGATGGACTGATGATACACTCTCAGTTATTAGAGTGAGTGTTTTTAATGAACACTGTGAAAAAAGCTGGGCTTAAATCCCACCTTTGCCATTCCCTGTGTTACCTAGGCAACGCTTATATTCTCTTTATATCTATTTCTTCCCATGAATATTTGCTATAATAATTCTTGACCAATTCACAGGAGTGTTGTGATGTGAGCACTGATTAATTCACACCTTCATAGTTAAAAGATGCTGTGCAAGTATTAACACCATTATTTTTAATAATATTTGTTTAGGCTATGTTAAAACCTCTCAGACAGATACCACTGATTTTACACTTTCCTTCAAATTTCTCGGACTGACTTATCTAAACAGTAAGGAAGAAAATGATTATGCAGGAGGGCCAAGTATAAGGGTAGCTACTTTTTAAAAGCAGACGTTTTAAAAATAACGTGTAAAATTCAGCAAAGCTAGGGAATAGATAGCAGTTTCTGTCAGGTTGGAATGATAAATGGAAGGGCTCTAGTGGCCCTTCTGTTTGTTTAGACCTCTTGTTCCTGCTACAACTCTGCACAAAACTAGCATTGAAGTGCCTACTGTTAAAACATAACATAACCTGACAATGATCAGCCCAGAGGGCTTTTCCAAGAGAAGGCCATATTGTTCTGCACGGGGAAGTGCTCTAGCATGAGATGTCCTGAGACGTGAAGGAAAGCACCGAGTGCGGAAGACTTTCCAGTACATTAGTAGTATATGAAAGGAGCTGACCACTCATACATTAATATTGCCTTGTCCCAGAGACTGACATATGGGAAAGCACTGCATCAGATTCTCTGCAGACAGCTTGTTTTCTCCTTGTTTTATTACAACAGATACAAAGTGCAAAAGACACCAGATTTAGCATTACAGGGCCTGAACGTATTCTGTGTATGGTTAAGATACTTAACTTTTATATTGTGCAGATGACTGAACAATTACAGATCCCATTATTTTTTTACTATGCACTATTTGTAAAGCCACTACAGAATGTTTACCTTGGGAACAGCTTTAACATTAAGCGTATTATATACCAGCCAGGCCATTTGTAGTTAAGCAGTTTTCTGCTAATGGCTCTAAAGTATTCTGTTTTCGACTCCAGAGGATTTTTAAATGTCATGAAAGAGACTGCGTTTATGATACATTTAAGGTCTTTATGCAAGTAAGGTAAAGCAGCTTGATACTGTCTTGAAAACAAAGTAAGAATGAAGGAAAATTATCATGAAAATTAATGTAAAAAGAATAATAACAGGTATTTTCAAAAACTCTACATAGAAATTTAAGAAATGTTGCTCTGAATTCTTGTGTCTTTTTCTTTCTTTCCTGTTGTTTGTATTTATGTATAATAATAACATATCAAGATGTCTACTTATGCATATTTATTTGTGCAGTCTAAAGAAACAGTAAGCATCGTACTACTTGAAGACTGTGTGGAAATGCATCTCCAGATTGCACAGGTAGATTTCAAGTATGCCCGAATTTCACCGAAGTTTGCACATCTGAGGGAAGATTATGCTGCGGCCAGCAGGTTTTCCACAGCTTGATTATTGGGCTTATTCACTTATTCACTGCAGCTTTTTTTTAATGTCAGCTCTACTAACATGAAAGAGCTGGAAAGGATCCACAGACATAATGCCTGACAGATAGTTGTTACAGCCCTAGTACTTCCCCACATAAAAGAAGAGTCTCTTCTGGTTTTGAGATGAACAAACCTACATTAAGCTACCTCTGACTAATAATAACTCAAGGTTGTTATGGTTGAGAAAAAAAGAACTTATTAGTGATGAATAAAAACTGAGGTGTGATGAGAGACAATTCAGTGGGATGCTTGTCCCACCCAGCATTTTAGGGTCAATTTTCTATTGATTCACAGTAACACAACCTAAGAATTACTGTTGCCTAATATGACATTGTCAGAGTCTGAATAATTTTTGAGATCCATATACAATGATTGAATGTTATCAGTTCCCAAGAAATATTTTGTGAATATTGTCTTTTATTTCTCTATAAAACCAAGCTAGGAGAAAAAAAAATGCCGCCTATCTGTAGAACTATGAAGACATCTCTTGTGCTGACAGTCCTCAAAAAAAATTTCATTTTTAAAGGAGTCCTCACAAGCAACATAATTTTCTCACATATAATAAAGATTTCCTTTGCTATTCACTAGATCAATCCATGCAGTCAGACATACAGTGAAAGGATCTAAGATGCAGAGAAATTAGCAACAGAAAGAAATCAGCAAATCAACCTTTATGCATTTAATAGACTGCTTCACATTCCCTCCAGTTTCAAGCTCTGCATGAGCATATGTTTCCCATTTTTTTTTGTTTTCTAGAAAGCACTCAAGGGGCCTCTATGAAAGTAGCACGGGATGACAAGTTGAGTTTGCCAGCACTTCCCCGTGCAGGTGCTTTGCTCAGTTTGTGGACACTAAGCTACATGAGTGATTCCTTCTGTTTACAACTATGATGCAACAGCACAAACTCAAGGAAAGTCTCTGTGCCACTGCTGGTTTTCCCCAATGTCTTAGAAATTATTAGATGTTCCCGTTGAAGCAGATAATGAGGAACTCTGTGGGAAAAGTGGATTTTTTTTTTTTGTTATGCATTTACGTGCAGACTGTTTGAAATGCCAAGAATGTGATTATGAATGTGCATGTAAATATTCTTGATTCACGCAACGTATTTAAGGAATCAGCCCCAGCTAAGATGTTGAAATCATGACCAGTTATCAGCAGGTGGTGACTAGGTGATTATCTGCTAATTATAGTTCTAAACGTCATTTTATTAATTGCAGATTGATTCAAGCTAGGAGGTGTTTAGCAGATGTCTCAGTGTTGGAAATTATAATTGAGGGACATATCTAATTTCTAGTTTTTGGGGTCTAGATTTTAAGGGTTGACATGATGGGGAGTCTAAGGTGTGAAAGCTGCACCTAGGAATCCCTCTTGTCTTTGTGGTACATTTTCACTTGCTGTCTAGAAATTCTGGACAGTTTCTTTTTCTTCTGCTTTGCAAAAGCCACATTAAGAGTGTACAGTAAAAAAAGTTCTCACCGTGTCAAAGACCTGGCCACTGGCCTTTTGGAAATGCTGCATACAACCTAGGATGATTACCGCAGCTCTTCATGTTGACACTCAGTCTTATTTTCCTCTATTTCAATTAAATGTCAGGATCCAACAAGTAATCAGGAGGATTGGCAAAAAGTGTTTTCTTGATAATTACATTTTATATAAGTAATTAAATATTTATTGTAACATGGCTAAAAACACGAGTTACTGCTTGTTGGGATCCTAAACCATTGGGTGCTGAGTTGCTGCACCAGTGGATTTTAATGATGTTGAGCACAGTGGAACAGAGGCAATGGGAGGATATGACAAACAGGCTGACTTCCTGGAAAATGCTATTTGGTGTTGATGAGGCACTTCACAGACGCATGCCTGCTGAACCAAAGTAGGAATTTGAGCTCTGGCCTCCCACATAGTGGGTCTGTATTTTAACAACTGGGGTACTGTAAATAATGGGAATGCTTCCCTCCGAGGTCCCTTGTGAGACAGAGCTCATCAGACCCTTGCACAGAAACACAGGAAAAGATGACTGACTATTCCAGATGGTCATAATATTCTGGATCGGATTAAAAGGGTGGTTTGAACCTCAGGCATGCTGGGCCGTATTTTGCTTCATTTAAAAGCAGTTTACCTTAAAAGTTCTAGGATTTTACTCCAGGACGGTAGGATTTCAACAGCTTCCTTCTCGTGCTCTGCAAGTTTAGGGTCAATTCTGGAAGCAGTCTTTTGTATGAATTGCTTTGCAAAAGTAGATTTATTCCTGAAGATAGTTTCCTTCTGAATCTTCTTGTTTAGGAGCAAATCCTGCTGACTTTCTCACCGCAAGTGTACTTTTCTGCTTGTGTATGTTCTTCTTTGACATTTTCCTATTTTAGCAATACATAAGGAAGACTGAAAATGTAACATTCAAACACCTTTCTACAAGAGTCATTTGTGTTATACTGACTAGAGAATAATCCATCAGTTTGAGTCACAAAATGCAAATTTGATCTAACCCTAACTTGGCCTTGAAGACCTGTTAAAACTGAAAGAGTGATCTAGAGGAGATTGTGAGCATCATCATGAGCATCATTTTAAAGCAAGTAAGCAAACACTTCAGAAAGTTATGGTAGACTGTAGACACATTACCATGCTGAAAGGAAGACAACTTAAATCTTTATTGCTAAGGGCAGAATTAGAGTGAAGAGCAGTTACGTAGATGTGCCAGAAAATCTAGTTTGGCCTGCATTTATAATGGAATGGAAGAAATCTCATCCAGTTGTCAGGAACTGTTGTGAATTTTTGTAAACTGGATAAATTTGGAAAACAGAATAGCTCAGATACAAGAAACATTACATATCACTGTTCTGAAATGGTGCGGAGGAGTCACATGTAGTGAAGTTGTGTTTTACTGGGATTCACTAATGTTCAATGAGTAACATTCAAGTACTAGAAGGTGATTTGTATGCTGAAGGCTTTAAACTTACTGTAGCCAGGATTTTTATAAGGAAATAGGAAGAAAGCAAGATTATAAAATAGGTGCTGTGGTATTAAACCTCTCACTTTAAAGTTCAGGCCATAACAGAAAAAGAATACTTATAGTAGGACACTACTTGGTATGGCATGTATTCTCCAGCAAAGGAGTAGTGTTTGGAAATCATCTGGGTAATAAACTATTGGAATAATAGTGTTGTTTCAATACAAGTTGCCCTAAGAAAATGGGAAATAAGAGTTTTACCTTCCAATTCTGACCCCAATATTTCTTCATCTTCATTGAACGTGTTTAACAACAATGCTGAGAATCAGATTATTAAGCAAAGCTATTCAGTGGTCAAATGTATGTTGTCAGAGAGTTCATGAAAAAGTCATTAGCTCTCCTCCCCTCCTCTTACACTGTCAGGCAGAATCATGTCATAAATACAGCCACTTGTCTAGCAGGATATCAATCTATCCAGGTATCACCCACTTCCTGTCTCTGGCCATATGTTTCTGTTATTTATGTCGAGAAAATAGCATTTACACAACCGCTGCTAGTTGTTTACAGAAGTTTAACTCCTGTGATATAGTCCCGCTTGTGTTGCATGCTTTTAGCCCATAGATAATACATGAGATTGTACATTTTAAAATATGCTACCACACGCATGATAGAATAAACACAGACCTGAACTGACAGCACCATCTGCCAAACACGGTTGATGTCAGGGGAATGGTCTCTGCACAATATTCCACTGCTCCCCCATGAGATAAGGCTATTTTTTCTCATGGTATAACTACACTAAATTTGACTTGTTCATTCAGTACTCAAATTGTTAAAAATCTCAGATGCAGAAGGGACTCAGGCCTCCTAAGAAGCACTGCAGAGGAATAGTTCAAATTGAACAATTCTCACATAGGGTTTTCCGTGTTCTCAACACTAGTCAAATTCTTGTTTACATACTTGCACCAGAAATAAACCTGCAAGCAATGTATACACGACATCTAGATTCTCAGTGCTCTGAAGTCATGGAGAATTCATAACATTAATCTTTAAATGGCCCATCTGAAAATTATATAGGGCAATCTGCTTTCAGATGCAGTCTAGCTGCTTGCAATAGTTACATTTTTTTCCTGCTAGACACCCACATTATTCACAGTCACAAAGAAATCTAAAAGGTTAAGGTGATACTTAACTTTTTTCCTTTTAATATTTTAAAATTTGTAAATAATAGCCTGTTCATTTAGACTCCTGTATTCATTCTCAGGAGCTGGATTTATTACCAGATTATTACATGGAGGTAGCTGCTAGGATTAGGAGGGTAAAAACACTTTTGCATGTCCTACAACAGCAGCAAACTCAAAGCTGGGAGATCCCTACTTATAAGACAAACATCATTTACAAGGGAATGAAACAGTCTGCACCAAATTTCTGAACGAGTGTATTTCTACCTTCCAAATACCAAACCTTACAGTGCCAATGGACACAAGTGACCAATGTCTCTACACAGTCGTGCTGGTTAGAAGCTAGAAGGCCATTTCTTGGAAGGAACTTACTGACAATGACAGTTGTTCACGTTCCACACTGTGATAATCTTAAAACCTTACATACTTAGAATAGCTATTGGTTGGATCTATCATAGACATGGATTTTCATCTGCATTCTCCTCATGCCACCTGTGTATGGGCCCATGCAGCTAGGGCATGCAAAAGTCCTGGAGAAATTATCAATCTCCTGGTGAATACGTCCATGCACGTGCAGAATGCCCAGCGCATTCCGGCTGCATCCAGCTCATTTTGCTTCCATGAGTTAGGGGTGCCAGGCGTGTTTGGCACACTTCAGGAATGCCTGGGAAAAATGTAAACTCTCCTGGAAGACAGAGGTTTGGGCTGTCCACAGAGGAGCTTGGAGCTATGTTTCCCAATCCTAGGTTTGCCTGGCAGGAGCTGCCTCTCTTACACTGGAGCTGCTAGATTCCGTGTTGTCATGGAAATGTGAGCTTAGTTTTTGGCAAGGTGTCTTATCCCAGACCTGAAGAAACACTTCTTGATGGAAGCGTTATCAGAAATTTTCCAGAGAAAAGTTTTAGTTTGGATGAATCATCTTTTTAATCACAATAAACTTTTATTGAAGAATTCCTGACCATTCCTACTTGCTGGTGTCCAAATTTGCCTCTTGCACAGTGAAATCACCATTGGTTCTGCTATTGGCAGGGCCTTCTCTCACTGCAGATGGCTGTGGAACAAGGTTTGTGCTGTTCTATATCATATTATTTGATGCAACAAAGATTTGAATGTAATATTTTGTTTAATGTTACACATTCCCTGCTATGTAACATAGGTATTTTATTACATCAATATTAAATAAGTTTGTAAGGAAATAGAAAATGAAAGACATAAGCAGCTTTATTGTGATTCATTATAATTTTGCTGTACTATTTGTAAAACAAGATCTCTTCAAAATATCCAGCTCTTAGAAAGCCCCAAAGAAGCCGTTATTTTATTGTTTCCTCAGAGATATGATTTCTTTGAAAAGTAAAATAAATTTAAATCATCATATTCTTACATTCAAAAGTTGTAAAACAGGCATATTTTCAATTCGTAAATGGATATATTTTCTCAGCATTTTGAATATATTTCGTCACTATATTTGAGCACTTTTAAACTGAATAATTAATTTTTACCATAATTTTGTACCACATTTTCTGTATTCTCATCTCCTTCTTTTTGTACTATGTATATAGAGGCTACTGTGGATGAGAATTAAATAGATTACAGATTAAATTGTGACTTGCCTCTGTGACAAATCAGTCTGATTGCAGGGAAATACTTACTGTATGAATTTTTACATTATGTAGTTTCCTGACCTATTAAATAACGACCATAAAGAACTGTTGAAGTAGACATTCACTTTGGAAATATTTGCGAAACCATCATGCTTTTAGATTAACTAGTAACTCTTTCCTTATTACTGACCCATACTGATGAAGGACATTTGTGGTTTTGCTTACTTGAGTGTTTTTATTACTAAGAAGATGGAAAGCTGTATTTCATATCAACTGAAATTTTGATATTTGTTGAACTTTTTTTCTGTCAATAGAAGTTTTAAAATCCCTAACTTTCATGACAGTTGTTTTACTTCATATTAACACTCAAACTAGAAATACTTATATTCACATTTGCTGCTTATTTGTGAAACCCATAATTCTATAATTTCTAGACTTCAGTATTTTCCTGCCTTTGCTGTGGCAAAAAGAAATTCTGTTTTCTTTTTTTTCTCGATGGTCCCTATATCACAGCAAGGATTTCACAGGTCTGAAAGCAAAACCAAAGTTATTTGGATCTGCCACAGTACAGGAAATCATGAAAATCTTGCAAACAGAAATTTTTCTAATCTTGACACATCTCTTGACACATCTCTTGACTTGGCCTTGGGTACAGTACTAATTTTGTTCATACACACAGAGCAAATTTACAAATTATGTATATCCATGTGTGTTTGTGCGTGTGTGCTCTTGCAAATCCACTCCATGATATCCCATAGCATTAGTGTGTTGGCTGTGGAACCATATTGTTTGTGTTTATACTTCTGAGGTGATTATGGTTAAAATAGGTCTTTTTATAGGAAGCTTCATCTGAAAAACTGTCCAAGTGGTGCACTAAGAGAAGGTCGATCGTGTATAGTCTGAATTTAGTGGGTATCACCACATTCCAAAAACACGTTATAGGTATATTCAGTGATACCTGATGTTCCTTAAGCAGGTGACATTACACGTTTAAACATCAAAGTGATGTTAAATAGCTGTTATTAAGAAAGCAATCTGCCTCGCGATCCTGTCACTCCTATACATTTAAATCATCTGTTAAAACTAAATGGAGTTCTATATAAGCAAGGAATAAAAGATATGAGCTGTTATAAAACAAAAAAATTCCTCTTCACAGATTTCTCAGCTATATTGTTGTTCATGAATTGGGTACCCAACAGGTGAATCAATAAGAATGAACCTCAATAGATCATAGATTCAAATACATATTAAAACATAGCTGAAAACTCAAATTACAACCTATCTGAACTCAGCTGTAAGCATTATAGAATTCAAAGTGCAGTCTTACTGTCAAAAGGGAAAAAACATTATACTAGGGAAAAATATCAGTTCAAAAGCTGACGTCTCATAAATTAGGATTTTGAGGAATTCAGTTCTTGGAAAGTATTACATACCCTATAGTATCTGGGAGGTCCAAGTTTTTTTCTTCTGTATTTTCTGTGAAAACATCTTTTTTTTTTCTCAGGGAATGTCAGAAGGCAAGGGAGTGGAGGAATGGGTAACAGAGATTTGATAGTACAAGAGGTTTTTTTTCACTGTTGTGAAAGCCGTAGCATTTTTCAGAGCAGAGATTTCTGGTGTTTCACTGGTTTAGCATGCAGTTACAGAAAATACAGAATTTCAGAAAATTACAGGTTGAAAGAACTTCTCTTCCAGCCTCCTTCTTCAAGAAGGTCAAGTTTCTAACTTTGGTAGGTTTACTCAGGATCGTGCATGAGCCCTGGATGAAGAGGATATGAAACTCAGCAGCTTCTTCTGATAGTAAACTACTATCACTGTGAGCTCTTTTCTACTTGCATGTAATTGGGATTTTGTATGTTGAACACTCCAAGTGTTGCCTCTTGTCATTTGGCTGTGCATCTCACAGAAGTGTCTGTCTTTGTCATCCCCATAAGTCTTGTACTTCCTGCTTAAGAAAGTGGAAGACCTCAACCAGATCTCACCTCATTAACACTTTCTTTTGTAAGCTAAACAAATGCACTGCCTTGTCTTTCGCCCTGTGTGTTGTGTGCTCCAGCCTAAGGCAGCCAAATGAAGAGTTTCAAGAACTTTACATGCACACACACACCACATATGCTCCCACTTCTTCATCCTGTGTTTTCTTAACATTGATCCAGGTTTCATATGATTTGGAAAGATAAAGAAAGAGTTGTGAAGAAGTTGAGGTTATTTCTGCTGTACTACACTGCTCGTTTTCCAAAGCTGAAGGTGCAAGTCATGGAAAAAAGCAAGAAGATAGAGAGAGTGTGAGATAGAAAAAGGCGGTCTTTTCCTCTCTTATTTTGTAAGGCCCAAATCTAAAATGAGGGAAAAGAAATTGGTGGGGAGAGAAACAAAAAAATTCCACCTGACTTTGAATTTCCCATTTTTAAATAGTGTAATTTAGGTCAAATTTGTCATAACATTGAATTCTGGTGACCTGGGATTTTTATGGTTATTCTGATTTTGTATATTTTGTATAGTTTCTGTGGCACATTTTATCTCAGGAAATGGGCTTCCCTTGTTGCCTGACTTCCCTTTTATGACTACTCCATTTTACAAGCAGAATAAGAGCAGAAATGGAATTGTTCAAGAAGCAGTCATAATTATGGTTATCAGAAGGGAAGGCCACATAGGAAAGCTGCTGTTCCACCAGAATAGTTCAGCTCACTCCCAAATCCAAACTGAGTTTGGCCATACAGAGCTGACCAAGAGGGAAGTCACCATAGCAGAGCACAGACAGATACTGAAATGGAGAAATACTCGTATTTTAGAGGATATAAAAGTCTTTTAATTTTTGCATTTTGGTTTGTTTTGTTGGGTGGTTTTGGTAAAACTCTGGTTTTCCCCATCTTTTGTAGTGAAACAGCACAGAAACCTAATGCCGTATGTAGAAAAATAGCCTTATACTTGCCTTATTTAGAGTCATAGCACTAAAAGGACATCTGTAAGTGAACTATTTTAACTGCAACACTCCTCTGTTGAAATGTGGGTTGCTGTGGGAACCCTACAAAGAGATCGGGGGGTGAGATCTGATCTTGAAGTGTTTCACTGTTTTGTTGGTTGAGTTTACTTAGGTAAAACTTTAACCAGCACGTCCGAATCCATTGTACAACTTCATTATCCATCTGCATTGTTTTAGAGGATAGAACTGTATGTGTAAATGGTTCTGAGTAGACTTCTTTATTATTTTAAATTAAATATATTTTAATAATATAAGGGTATATCACACCGTGTTTCTTCTGCAGAGAAAATACAGAATCATCAGCTCAGGTTAGAAATCTCCTTCTTTGTTCTTTTTTCTTGTGTGAAGAAATGATAGGACACTGAGGATATTGTGTTTCACACTTTCATTTTATATAAAAAATTGATTTTATGTAAGATTTTTGTAAGCAGAATCCAGACTCTCCTTCAACTTCTAAGTTAGCACAATGATGTCTTGAACCACACATTTGAAGCAAAAACTGTCCCATACATCTTGTTGAGACATTACTATACAAACCTAGCAACAGCAATGTTTTATTCATCTTTAAAGCACATAAAACTTGACAGTTACAGGCCTGTGCAATGTCTATATGTGTTCTATGGACAAAGACCAGACTCCTGGGATTCAGGTGACAGTCACAGGCCTATGCCGTGTCTACTTGTTCTGTAGAGAAAGACCAGACTCCTAGGATTCAGGGAGAAAGCCAAAATTTCCCTATTAGATTTTCCTTTAACATTTATGCACAATTTTTTCTCTCTGTTTTGCAGTGTAATATTAAGACAGTTATAAATAAAACTCAGAGTATAATTTCCTACCTAAATGCCATATTCAACAGATGAACACAACTGAAAGTTGCATTAATGTCTTCATTTCCTCTAGAAACTTGAACAGTAATACCTGGAGAGGGGTCAGTGAATACTGGCTCAAATAAAACCACTACCTTCTTTGTTCTGATATCAATCTTAGAAGTTTTTTGGAAAAAATCTCAACAAAAAAGAAAACTCAAGAATCATCCCAAGATTTTTTTTTTTTCCCCATGTGGTAAACAGGTATTTTTGATTTTTCAGATTTTACTAACTAGTCCATTTGCTATGCTGTTACTGAGATTTACGTATTTGTGGATCAGGGTAATTTCTGGCACTTCCTCATTAGGAGGTTTCACTGAGATTATGCTGAGTTTCAAGATTCTCCTCAAATTCCAAGAATTTCACTAATAGTTTCTACCAGTTCCAATCTAGCAATTAACTCCGAACCCATATCCCACTGGCCTCTGCCTGCTCCTCTTGCAGTTCCAGCTCTTCAACACTCCCGTTCCCTTCTCAGCCTTGGGGAACGCCACACATTTCACAGCAGGACCACACCAAAATGGGTGAGAAAGTAGGATAGGCAGCCAGAAAAGGCTGAGATTTAGCAGCACTGAATATGTAGCCCTGGGCCTTATTTACTTAACTCCATTTACCCTTTT
Organism: Cnemophilus loriae; assembly: GCA_013397755.1. Classification (NCBI taxonomy): domain Eukaryota; kingdom Metazoa; phylum Chordata; class Aves; order Passeriformes; family Corvidae; genus Cnemophilus; species Cnemophilus loriae. Next base: position 504,206 of record VZTF01000151.1, read on the forward strand.
CTGAATATTCAATTATTAATTTCCTTCTGGACTTTCCTTTTATGATTTTGGTCCCTCGATGTCAGGGTGAATAATTACAGTGAAAGCTGTTCACAGCCTCAGCCTTTTCATGATGCAACATGACTAGAACAGATAACCTGAGAAATTCTAACACTGAAAAGTTGCAAAGGGATATTCAGAAGCATGTTTCTTAGCTAAAGTATATTTTCACAGAGATCACAAAAGTAAATTTTTGTGGTTAGACTATCAAGTCTGGCAAATTTCAGCTGAAAATATTCCTAGATTAAAGATTATCTGCAAAAAAAATCAGCATCTTGCAGAGTAATGCCACAGAAAATTTTCATCCCGTTAATTAAAAGGAAGAAATATTCTAAGCAACTCAAACCAAGATTTTAAAAGTAGAAGTGTCCAGTGACCTGAAAAAATTGTTCCTTATTGATGACATCTGAAAATATCATTGTCTTTCTTCACCTCCCCCCATAAACTGCCAAGAAAATAACCTACATTGACCATAAAGGTTGTTTTTTTGGTTTCAGTTTTTTGTTTTTGTGGGGGTTTTTTTGTTGGTTTTTTTTTTGTTTGTTTGTTTGTTTTGTTTTGTTTTGTTTTGTTTTTTGTTGGTTTGGTTTGGTTTGGTTTGGTTTGGTTTGGTTTGGTTTGGTTTGGTTTGGTACAGGATGTAGAATGTTTAAATTCTACCTGCATTTAAAAATTTTTATCACAAAATTTTTGCCTTCGGGACAGTTTGTGATGACTTCCAAGATCTCTGGGCAATTGGGGTTTCCCATTCAAGCTTGCTGTGGGATCAGCATGATCCACTTACTCCACACCAATCACTTTTAAAGCATCTTGAACCGGTTCAGAAGCTGCCAGTGTCTCTTTCTCATCTGGGGGGTAGCTGGCCTTGGATCCTTTGTATCTCCTACTCTGCAGCCTCAGGAGTTGTCCTCAAGTCTCCACAGGTACTTTTTGCCAAAGACTCCAGGAAGGACCATTCTCCCCAGCAGCAGTGTCTGTCCTGACTGGCCCAAAGCCCAAGCTCACAGGGCTCCAGGCTCCACCTCCTCATGGCTACTGCAAAAATTAACCACATCCTTGGCTGAAACCAGGACACTAATCTTCTAAAGTTTTCCTTGTTCCTCACCATGTTCAGGAGAAAAAGAAAATGTGACAAAGAGGCACACTTGGATGAATAAAGAACTCCTGAAAACAACAGAAAAGGAAGCATATGAAGCAGCAAGCAGGATCAGGTCATTGAAAGTATAGAGAGGAGTCCAGGCATTTAGGGATGGGTTTAAAAAAGCCAAAGCTTGTGTGAAATTAAATTTGGAGAGATTGTGAATGGAAACAAGAAGGGCTTCTACAGGTCCATCAGTAATAAAAAGAAAACTGAGGAAAATGCAGCCCTGATGCCGGATGGGGCAAGGAACCTCATGGCAAGGGTAATGGCACACCCTGACTTCAGGAATGTCAGGTCCCTGAGATCAGTGAAATTTGGAGGAATGTGGATTTAACCCTCAGTAAAGGAAGGTATAGTTAGGGAAAATTTGAACCAGGGGACATACGCAAATCCATGGGACCTGATGGAATGTACTCACAGGTGTTGAGGAGGTGACCAATGCCATTGCAAGTCCAGTTCGATTATCTTTGGAATTGTCATGGCAATTGGAGAAGGACAGAAAGAAGGAGTAGGAAGGAGTATGAAACTACAGGCCTGGGAATGTGATGGAACAAATCCCTCTGGGAACAATTTCCAAAGATATTAAAGAGAAAGAGATGATTTGGAATAGTCAGCTGTCAATCAGGAAATCACGCCTAGCAAACCTGATAGCCTTCTACAAATTAATTATTTGTTCAGTGTTTGAAGGGTGATCCGTGGATACCTTGGCTTCAGAAGGCTTTCAGCTTTGCCTCTCATAACATCCTTGCTGACAAACGGATGAAATAGGGTCTAGATAAGTGGATGATGAAGTGAATTGAAAAGACCAGTCACTGGTGTGGCGCCCAAGGGATCAATACTGTGGCCAGTACTATTTAGCATTTTCTTTAACAGCCTAGGTGATGGAACAGAATGACACTTTGCAGATGACAAAAAGTTGGAGGTAATGAATGATACACCAGATGGTTGTACTACCATTCAGATGGACTTTGAGAGGCTGGAGAGCTGGTCTAACAGGAGCCTCATGAAGTCTGGCAAAGAGAAATGCCAAGTCCCATCCCCTGGAGGAAGAAACTGCAAGCACTGACACATCCAGGCTGAGGACCGGTAAACAGTTTTGCAGAAGAGACGCTGGTGCTATAGTGGGCACCTAGTGAAACATAAGTCACCAGTGTGGCCTTGTGGCAAAGGTGGCCAGCAGCACCTGGGGCTGCACTAGGAAGAGACAATCGATCAAGGGATATGGTCTCATCCCTCTACTCAGCATTGAAAAGAGCTCATCTGTTTCCAGAATCCTAGTTAAGACAAAGGCCTTGTTGGGGTTTGCAATAGTCATCTGACTGTGTGAAATAGTCCTTCTTGAAAAGAAAGTGATGTAATTTTTCTCTGAAGTAGCTTTTCATATCGTAGTTTGATAAGACAAAGATATATCTACATGAAAAAAATTATTCTCAACCGTCTTCAGCTGTCTAAAGGTCCTGGATGAAGTTCCTATTCTAATCAGCTGAGAGAGACAGAGATGTCAGAAATTGAGTCATTCCACCAGTTTTAGGCATTTGTCTCAGAATGGGATAAATTGCCTTCTATTTAAAACTTTCTCTTCATGCTTGACAAGCGAGTTTAGAGAAATGGTTAAAAATATATGCACTGGTTTTACATGACTAGAAATAGGTGAAATTTATTCCAAACTGAGTGTTTTATACTAATTGAAACTGATTTATTTTGGAGGTTATTTTTCGTTTGTTTTCAAAAACATGAAGCAAATTCCAGTAATATCTGAGAAAGCAAAATCTGCTCATAACATTTATCTAGTTATTGATCCATCCAAGTTATTGATTTATGGTTCAGATACTACAAATAGAAGATGTAAATTAATCACAAAAAAAAAAATTCTGAGCATGTTCTCTAATTTATCCTTACTAAAGTCTTTCTCAAGTAATGCTTGTTTAAAAGCATTGTGTCCCCGCCCCCTTGTATTTAAGGCTTCCTTCATAAGAAATAGGTGGGTGTAAAAATGTGATTAATTTTGCTTTCTGGAAACAGCATTGTAAAATTAGCTCAAATTTAAATAGCGCACATTGACTATTAAGGAATCTTTGTACAGTTTTCGCTTTTGTGTTTCATTGAAAAAATAATATGAACCAGGCCAGGCAAAAGCACTTTTGAAAAATTAAGTCACAAACCCCCATAACAACAAAAAATAATGTATCTTTCTGGGGAAGGGTTTCAGAAGGATGCAACAGAAATGTGTGTAAACTGAATCTTATTTAACATCTTCAATAATGATCTATTAGAAGATCTATGATCTTTCTTCTGAAAGAGACAAGAGATAAAACATTAATGAAATACATTGACACGACTTAATCCTGAGGATGGCCGAAAGCCAGGCAAGAATGTGAAGAGAAGCTGGAGAATATCAAACCAAAATTTTATCCATACAATACTCTCTAAGCATATGCAAAGTGCATATTAATAACAAAATGCACTTAAGAACAAATTCAGCAAATGATTGTGTATCTAAAGAAATTGGTGGATAAATCCACAGCACAGCTAACAACATAACACTGCAAGACAGCAAAATTATTTTCTTTATGCTTGTTGAACAATTACATAGGACTACATTTGAACTCTATAGAAATTCGTGGTCCATTCTTGGCTCTTGCTAAGTTCTGGTCCTCAAGGATGCTTTTTGGCAGTAGGTTTCACAGGCTATCTATGAACTCAGTGGAGAATTAATTTGCTTTGAAATAAATGATTTATAGTTTCATTCAAGACCTAATTTTTATTTTGAGAAAATGTAAACAGATCTTTGTAATCAGCTTTCAAATTACCTTTTTTGGACTGAGATGACAGTCACTAATTGGTGGCTTGGACATTTTTTTTTTTAAATAAATTGATGATAACACATGTGGGACTTGTCTGGGAGGAGGAACTTAGAAGAGAAACCCTAAACGTAGGATAGTGGCTTTTCTTTCTCCCATTTCTGCAGCTTACTTCATCGTGGTAGCCACAAACCTTTCTCTTCTTCCTACTTTCAACACCACACCACAAAATCGCTTCCTGCCTGCCTTCAGAGCAGATCCCACTTGCTGTCTTGTGTCTGGTGGGTCCCTGGAAAATGAAGAAATGGAGGGAAATGACAAATTATGGGCCAAGTCCCATATGGGACAAATGGTTTGAATGTCTTGTGCTATGCTGGTACAGAGGTTGCAATGATAACATAACAAATATGGATGGGAGTTAAACTTGAGTTTGCACTAATAAATGCTGCTGATCCTACATGGTTCACTTGCTGTCCAGAGCCCCTGCCAGTAAGCAAGCACACAGTCTGACCTCTCCTACTTTCACAGAGCTTGTGGATGGACTGTGTACTCTGCTGCAGCCTAATTTAGTAACAGGATACATTACCTAATATTTTTAAGTGTCCATGAAAATTTGAAGAACAAACTGAGCCACTTCTGCAACCAAAGATCAAAGGTGCTGAATAGCCACTGGGATTCGCATTGCATGAGGTGACTTTGCTCCAGCTTCCCGGAATTTGCGTGCTTTATTCAATCATATCTTTCTATATATTCTTTTAAGGGACAATATTTCTCCACTATATAATAGGACATTGTACAACCCACAATACTACTTGCTTCAAAACTGTCTTTCACAGAATTTGTGATAATTTGGTCTAATGCTACCCAGAGACTAAAATTTACACCTGCTTTTATACCTGACTTGAAAAAAGATGTGAGTTAGAAAATAACCACACTCCTGATACTTCCTACTTTGAAAGCTCAGAGAATTTACGGAAAATTGACCATTCAAATCAGGTGGTGATATAAAAAAACCAAATTCTCTAGAGCTAAACGGGGCAGAGCTGGTGAAGGAGATAGCCCCCTTCTTAATTAGCCCCCTTCTAATTAGACTGCCTAATTAGACTAGGCAGTCTAGATCTTCACAGAACCTGAAGGCTTACCTTGCCCTATCCCTTCTCTTTGTCCCAAGGACCAAGAACAGCCTTTGTGAAGCCTGTGTCTCTGAAACAATGTTTTAAAATTTCTATCATCCTTCCTTTATTTTTAAAACTTGTCATGGCTTACAAATTGCATGGTGGGCACAAAAATGTGTTTGCCATTAAAGAAAAATTTACGCGCTGAAGAGCCCATGTAAGTTTGTTTTGGCAAAACTCAGGCATTTTTTGGCAAAAAAATGTTTAGCGGTCAAGTAATTTTGCATGAAATAGATGGTAACAATATTATATATTTCTAAGAAAGTTCTTGAATAAACAATGGATTAAAAATTACCAGAAATTACTATTTTCTGCTTATAACTTAACAAACTAAACAATACAAGCAAATGAACTGTTATCATTTAGACAAAACTAATGCCTTATGTGCTACTGAGCCACAAATGTACTAGAATTCATGATTTTGAGATTTATGAGCTACTCGTGTTTAGATGGATCAGTCACCATTTCTCTGATCAGTCTATATGTGCATCTGCAATGTGATCTATTGTTGAAACCTATATAGCATTGTACTATTGACAATATCATATATTATTTGTTCTGCATATTGCATCTTGCCTCGCATCCCTATTGGAAATTTCTGATGTCAGAACGGCGCTCTCTCCACACCGAAATGTCCATTTTGTTAGATGTGGAGCTTGTATTTACGGTTATGTCTCCAAGGTAGTATTTTTTCTTGTGTCTTTGTGTGTTTCTTTAATTGTTATATAGCAATGAAATGGGTGAGTTGTTAATGTACTAATTCAATTAAAAGCTCTGATTAGGATGTGTATGCGTGTGTGTGTGTGTGTGTGTGTCCCTCCCACTCAAATAGTAAAACTGACTGATTTTCATATACAGCTCTGAAGACTTTAAGTACATTTACTGGCAAGCTACTGTAGTAGACACATGGTGGGGGGTGTCAGCTTTTAATTGTAACTGTCTTGCAGAGTGGTGTTGTTTTAATATCCTGTATAGATTTTTATGTAATACACTTACTTGCAGGCAGCCTGAAGCAAGAATCAATTCTGTGAAGGATTCTTCTTTTGTTAAAAGCCAATCTTGTTTTAATGATGCATGAAGAAATATTCGAGCATTGACATTTTTCTGTCAGGTTTCTTTTGAAAAATCAATTAAGATAATACTGCTTTGACCTAGTTATCTAGTTAATGCTTATTAGGAATGTAATATGATTTACTGTCAGCATAATAATTTTTGTATCTTATCCCATTAGCTTGTGCATATTTCAAAGTGTATTACACAATGGTCACTTCTTAAAATGTAATGTAGCAGAATACATTAATTAGATTGACTGGGATCATTAGACAGAAACTCTCCCATTGGCTCTTTGTATCAAATTTGTATATCATCTCTATCAAGTTCATTCATTGTTTATTTCTCTGGAAAGTGTCTCTGAGTAACTGTGATGTACAAAAAGTTCTTTAGTTGGACAAAGCCTCTTTATTTCATGTCTGTCTTCTTTTTTTTTTAATTTTTTTTTTTTAATTTATAGCTCCTTCTTGGCTAAGCACACTATTTATACATGATCACCAAATAAATAAATAGCAAGTGAAGTTTTTTGAAATCTGATAGAATGTAAAAGAATGCAGGTAGATACATGAGAGGACTGGCAGAAGAACACTGAAACTCCGGTGAAGCACTTGATTTGGTAGGTGTTAAAAAATTAAAATGATTAGTCTATATTTTTCCCCCTGAATTTCATCTGCTTAGTGTTAATGGAAAGGTCAATAAAGGAGTTGGCTTACTGTGGCATTAGTGAGGAACTATTGATTCCTACTCATTTAGTGGTCAATGTTAACCAAGAACCAAACTCTTCTAACCTTGTTAAGCAGAACAGAAATTAAATCTTCCCATCACTTTCAGAGCAGTGGTCTATCTCAGAACAATACTGCAGTTAGACATTTTTGCAAAGTTTATTGAATTCTATCATGCTAATGGTCTGTGTGAAGTTAAGAGAGAGAGAAAGAAGGATGACTGACTGTTTTGTAGATCCTAGTGAAAGAAATACCTTCATGTGGCCAGAGGAAGTAATGATGTTACTCATCTCATGAAAGGATCTTCCTTTTAGTCAAAAGTAAGCATTTATCTGTCAGGTAAATTTAAGTGAAGAACATTAAGGATCGATACACTTGCATAATAATAATTATGTGTTTTTCTTCTGGAAAGATTCAGTTTTAATTAAATTCAGGTGATTGGCTGAGTTTTAATTTGATTTTCCTGCTAGAAACACACACGATAGTAATGAAAACAATATCTATGTAAAGAAAGACAGAAAACAATAGATATTGACTTTCTTAAAACATCATTTCTGCAGACAGTACATACATCCAAAGTAAAAAGCCCCAACTTTTTACAAATATATATTTTAATGCCAGAGAGCTGTTTCAAAGTAGTTAACCAAAAGGATAATTGACTTGCCATTCATTATTAGCACTGGAAAGAAAACGGCATCCTAAGTTGCACTTTATTTCTTCTTTTCCTAAAATGAAAGTTCAAAACAAAAACAAACAAACAACAAAAAAAACCCAAAACAAACAAACAAACAAAAAACCAGAACCAAAAACCAAACCCAAAACTTGCCGACACATTTGGCCTGTTACGGATTTTCTGAATTTCCTATTGTTTCTCTACCTTCTCTTTCCACTGAGTCAGAGTAGCCGAGGCCACTGTATTGCTGTCGTATATCATTTGAAATGCACCACTGTAACATTTGCACTCTAACAAAAGCCACAATGTTGCTTAGATTAACATGATGAATATGTGCTGAAAGTTTCTGGAAGAATTTGTTCTCCTTTCTTTGAGCATTTGCATAAAATAGAAGAGGATGCAAATGAAGAAATGCTTTCTCCACACGAGGAATTCCCTAATTTAACTTAGACTTGTATGCATTTAAGGTAGTTGTAGATATCAGCAAATCTTTTTTCTACATGTCATTAGAAATTTCAACAGTCTGGAAGATTTTAGACAGCTTAATATACATAATTTATCTTAAGCCTCTGAGTATATTTCTGTGAACAAGATGGCATCTTGAAATCTGTAAGTAGTGGTGATAATGGTAAGATGGGTCCTGACTTTCCTTGGATGAATGGAATGCATGCAAGAAATAAATAAAAAAATAAGAAATGAGTCAGGATACAGGATTTTAAGATTGGCATTGTTTACAATCCACAAAGGAAGCAGGGAGAAAAGAACATTCTGATGCTCTCAGTTATTCTTATTTGCATGTAAACTCTGATATTAGGATTCATTTTTGAGCATGTCACTTTTTAGCTCCTAATTAATCGCAATGACAGCGCGGTGTGTGTCTGTTTGTAGGAAAGATGCTGTTGTGGCTGAGGTTTTAATTATATTAAATATTAATCATGGATTGAAATTGGAAACCTTAAATTATTGTTTAATGATCAGTGATCAAACGCATAATCAAGATAAAGAAAATTAGGATGGCAGACAGCAACATCACAATTTGAATTTTACATTATTAGTCTTCTGCCTAACTAGGCACTTTTCTTGAGTATCTGAACTGTTTTGCCTTTTAACTGTGCTTGCAGTTGCTATAGTGATGGCATAATTTCGTAATGGTCTAAAAATGACACTGGCATAGATACTGACAGATAGGAATTAATTCACTAACAAGTAATTATGTAGCGAAATGTTGACTGCCATGCAGAAGGTGCACTGTGACACATTTACTGTTTTTCAGGGATGGCAGTAACATTAGCGTTGGTCATTAGTGGTAGACATCTCCGTACAGTGTTGGATACAGACTTATATGCAGACCTATTTAGTTACCTGTGTGACAGCCTTGTTCAGGACACCAGAAACAGCTGTCTTAGCCTGTATGAGCCAAAATAATTAGGCCTGTCATCTTCTCGCTCTGATTTCCCCTTCAACCTGCTCCACAAAATGCAAATATTTTGCTTTCATTGTCACATTCACCTTGACATGGATATTGCTTTGGCGCATAACTGGATGAGATGACTCAGAATTTGCATTGTTCATTCTAATAAATTTGCTTCCCCTCTACTGCATGGCAGGACCCATCAGATAAAGTCTCCCAGAGTGTCATCAATCAACATCGCTGACAGACGGCTTTTGCCTTCATTTGTTACATAGGAGAACATGCTTAATTATTTGTCCTGTAATTAGTTGGGAAAATGTCAGGAAATGTCAACTCTCTGTTCACTCTGGAAGGGCTCTGCTTGAAAGCCACAATGACTGAAGTGTCATTAATGCTGCCTAACAAGACGAGGATCAGCTGGGGAAAAGTGAAAGCTTCTAAAAAAGTAATCATGGCGAGTTAAGGAAAACTGCAAATCAGCAGCAATAATAAGATGTGAATCCTATTAGCAAACACTTGTATTTTTCATCTGTTACTCCTCACAATAAAAATATGGGAGAAAAAACCTCAAGGGAAAAATACAGTGGGCTCATATAATTTCTGTCACATATTCATCGGCATTTCTTTCGCCGATCACGCTAATACATTGCTGTAGGTAGCACTAATTTTTAATTTTCAGATTTGAGACCCTTTTTTTCATTCACACAGCAGTATAATATTCATTGGATATGTGAATGTAAATATTCTTACATTAATCAAGGAGTATAAGCTTAATCAAATGTGGAAATTTCTTTTCTGAATTTTAAGCTGATAAGGAAGGTAAGCATTAGCTTTAATTTTAGGAACAGAAGTAAAAATAAATGAGCACAATCTGTTTATCAAGTATTTACAGTTGCATGCAATAGGCAGCTAAACAAATTTCTTGAAATTACCTGGATTTCTATGAAAGATCTTCTTTCTGCAGTGGAATACAAGGACAACCTGCTGTATTTCATATTACAAAATAAAAATAAAAAGTCTCATATCAGTGAGACTAAATAACTACAGTGCTTTCTCCTTATCTGTATTTTGGAAAAGGAGAAACATTTGGTTTAATTTTGCAGTGGAAGGTTATAGAGCTACAGAATTGAAAGAGACTAGGATTAGAGAAATTATGTAGATAAAAATTGTTTTTATGTTTGCTAGAACCCTTTGATATTTTAGTAATTATTTGTAACCACAACTTGTTTTCTGTTTTCATACTTCCTATATGGAATCTTATGGTATACATTTTTAATGCCTCATCTTCTCCCTTTTTTTTCCTTACATTATTACGAAAGGGAATAATCATGTGGGAATACTTTCTTACTTAATTACTTACATTATTTCATCCCTCGTTGCGATTAAGCAAATTATTGCTTGGTCTCTTTAGAAAGGATAATTAAGATACTGTTCTGGTGTTTTACAATTTACTCGTTGTCACAGGTATGGCTAAGCTAATTATCAAATGGTTAAAAATTTATTCTGGGAAGAATATTACAAGTGTACCGTGTGGGCAAATTGCTTCCAAGACTAATTCAATTATAGATGCACTGTACCTATCGTTTCGGTATGATATTTGTGTTGAAAGGTAGAGAGCATGGGAATATAAGCTCAAGTTTATTAATATAGTGCCTGTTTTTGCATACTAGATTTTGAACAGAGTCAACATGAAGAGAGAAGGAAGAGAAGGAAGAAACACTCTCATTAATTCTTTTCTTTAAAAAAAATCATAACAAATGAATGCAGCAGAGCAAGTAGTGGCTGCAGTATGAGCCATATAAAATCTTGATGCTGCTCATCCCTGATATTTTGATTCCAGTCAGAATAAAAATGCCGATAAAATTATTCTGACAAGCTGCTCTCTCAGCCCTGAGTGGACTTCCATCTTCATCCTCTAAACCAACTCACAATTCAAAATAATAAGGCACTATTACCAGTTTTCCTGGGGAAAACCCCTCAGGATTGACAGGTTATGAAGACTTAGTAACCCTTTTATCCTATAAGAAAGATGGTCTGTTCAAACAAGGGGGCTACTGTGCTTTCAAAAGTAGAGGGGGTGGCCACAATTGGAAAGATTTTGAAAATGCTCCATAATCAACCAAATAGAATAAAAAGCTGCTATTATTTCATGTATCAGCATGCTATTTCCGAAAGAACTGGTTGCATGTAATGCGGGGCACAGAGAGGATTTTTAAATATCTTAATGTATTCGTCTTTTTGCATTCCTAGTGTTAAGTCCTAGATGCATAAGAAAGGGCTAGGGCAACCCCAGCTATGATTATACCTGCTGTGCATATGTGCTATTAACAGATGCCTTCTTGTAGTAATTTACTTCGAGGTCAGTCTTGACACTTTCCTCTCTAAAATGAAAAGTAGCCTGCTACTGTTATAGTGAACTTTTAATAATTGCTCAGGAGGGTTTGGGTTTGTTTTCTAAAGAAACTTTGTAGCTGAATGATATAA
>VZTF01000151.1:520701-543201 GCA_013397755.1 Cnemophilus loriae
GATTTCAGCCGAAGTTTTTAATGGTTCAAAGATCCTCAGTGTGATTCAAAAATTCTAACCAGAGAAAGAATGTGTTTTCATACTTCCCTATTTTTTGTGGAAGTGATTTATGTGTTGAAAATGGCTGTAGTAAAATAAGAAAACTACCCAGGAATGTATCTACATGTTTAAGCTTTTCAGATTATTAATATCATTCTTTCATTTTTTTTCAATCCCTCCTTATGTATTTATGAAATTTAAAGGGGGAAAATAGGAGAAAATATTTTCTTTTCTATCAGGTGTGTTTCATACGTAAGCTTCAGATACATACGACCCATATTAGTAGTTATTTATTCAAATCACTGTTACTTGGTTATATATACTTAAAATAGAGTACTGTTTTGTTTCAGCTGAACTAGAGAAGTTGAAAACATATACTTTACCTTTAGGATCTCTGGAAAACACCTGCATATCAACAGACTGAACAATTGCACATTTTGTCCCTCTATTAACCTGGATAAAGCTCAATCAAGTCCAAGAAAGATTCTTATTGAATACACAAGGAGTTAGCCTGGGACTTTTGACTTGATATCTATACAAATTTCATATAGTGGCTACAAGGACGCCTTAAAAATACATTTTATGGTCTTCCTCAAGGAAGCATTTTCTGGCAGTCCACTGGAAGTATTTAATCACTAAAATTCCTGGAGCTTGGTAGGCACGAATACGTGTTATTAAATGTAGAAACTTTAATTTTCACCTCATTTAAAAAAAAGAATGTTAATTATATAAAATAAAATAAAAGTTGCTTTTCACAGTCAAATTAAACTGTATTTATAAAAATTGAAACTATATGTTTAACAGATAAGTATTAAACATTTATTAGCTATTGGCTATATGGAATTGAGTTTCCTTTAAAAAAAAAGAAGAAAAAGAGGAAGGCGTAAAAAAAGAGAACGAAGTTTTACTTCATTGTACACATATGGAACAAAACAATGCATAAAGGTGTTCCCCTTCCCCTAAAGTCGTGTAGGTGTGCAGTCACAGATTCTCTTTTAATGACAGGTGATGATCTTCAGGAAATATGATGCTTCCTCTTAAATGAGATAACCCAAACATAGTAAAGAGTAAGCACTTTAAAAAGACATTTGTTTTATTCTGTTGTTATCTTTCCATCTCACTATATGTTGTGATTGCTCAAATATGTTGGATATTCCTCAAGGCAAACACTAACATCTGCTCTTGCAATCCTTTCCCAAGCAGAGATATTAGTGATTTCAGAGGAGATTTTCCCCAGGGAACAACTTCACACTTGGGGCCAGGATAAAGTTAGATGATTTAGGGCCTGATCTACAATGTGTGGAAATCCAGCAGAATTGAGAAAGGTTCAGCAGCACTTCACAACTGGTCTCATCTTGCATCATTCAGAGTAACAAGAGTTTTTAATGCTGACTTTATTAAGAGCAACATCTGGGCTGGCACAAACTTAAACCCATATGGGATTTCCCTTACTCACAGAAGCACCTATCCTGGCTTCAGTGAGATTATATTTATGATAAGGACAAGAAGAACTGGCCTTTAGAAGACAAATTTTTAAACCTTAAAATCAATATTGTTAAATTAGAAGCATGAATTTCCCCATTTCCTTATAGAAGCTGTCTGGTTGAAAATTCAAGTGTAGAAATAATCTCTATTTTCGGGAATTAACACTGAAACAGCAGAAATGGCTCATCCTTTTTTACCTCATTTTTCTAGTACCACTGAAGTTACCACACAAAAAAAATGTCCTTTGCTGCACCATAAACCAATTTTTTTGTCTTTGCACTGTACCTCTTTTCAGTGTCTATCTGCTATTAGATGATGAAGGAAAAAGACTCAAAAGTGTTAAAACCAGTTCATAAGAATGAGAAATTCTGTTTATTATAAGAGTCATGACAGTGTCATGTGCTGTATTTTTCATCTCTCTTATTAGTAGCTGGGCATTATTTAGCTCCCCTAACTGAAAAATATCGTGCTGATTGTTGTCACTTGGAAAGCAGGGCATTTAGCTTTTAACCACACTGGTGTCTCTAAAAAGGTATTTCTCTCACACAAATAGCCCAACCAGCGCAGCTATTTATCAAATTATCTCTAAAGTTCTAGCTCTGTAAGATACTTTTCATACAGTTGTGGGCAAACATGCATCTTAATGCACATACAGAAAAAAAAAAATCACTGAATCATAGTTGATATGCTATTTCTCTTATGACCGAAAGACTGCAAGTCTGCATTCAAAATAGTTTCCTTTACTGTTTTTTTTTTTTTTTTTACTGTTCAGTGGTATAAACAGGTTATATAGTTCACCTGACAGTGTAGGCTGTTATTTGTGCCTCTTAGGTCAAATAATAGGGTATGCTGATTAGAGATTGTAACTTTTCAATGGTACTGAATTATTTAAATGTCGTCGGGACTTGGTGATAAGCCAGTCACTAATTTGGTCAAATTTTGACTGCTGATATTACTTTGGGATGTCATTGGCATACTGTCATCTCTCATTTTGGTTGCCAGTAAAGCTAACAACAATATCTCCAGTCACAATAAATGGAGTAGACTGCAAAATAACAATACAAAAAAAGGTTCTGCAAGAGCTCTGCATATGCCTGGGTTAGTTAAACAGATGGTTTCATCGTAAGTTGGTGTTTGACAAGAAATGCTGGTTTAAACTGTATGAAGCTGCTGCTGGTGGTGACGGCCCAGAGGGAAGTGACTGTCATGTCTCCAGCAGAAGAAAACTGTGAAAGCTCACATCACACCATGTGATTCTGCTTTCCTTGAAAGACTGCAGGCTGGAACCACAGGCTGAGGTTTTGCCCTACTATCTCTCTGTACTTATAAGCAGCATAGAGTCAGTCAAGCCTGAAAATCATTAGGATCTGGGCTGCATTCGTGACACTGCTTCTGCAGCTTTTCCTCTGTGTCTCGGTCTTCTGCTCTGGTAAGTGCAGCTGCAGTTCTCACTATTTCTACAGACTATATATACAAACCATAGAAAAGTAGAATTTTTGCCACTTAAAAAAATTAAGGGACTGGTCTGGCTGCTGATTCCCTCTCGGTGATGTGAAAGTGATTTGTCTTGTCTAATGAGAGAGGTGTAATTTGACTGGCTTGAACCCACCTCTCTTTTGAAGCTCTCTGTCTCCACTGATTACAGAAGGATGCCAAATTATTGCCTTGGACAATTCATCTTATTTGTAGAAAGGAGAGGTGAATTCTATCAAATCCATTTCTGCAAAATGGTAAGAGTTTTAGAAAGAAAGGCATCTCCTTTATGCCTTTGAGAAACGCAGCTTTATTAAAAAAATAATATTTTCCTTCTGAAAAGAGATGTGGTTATAGAAGGAACAGGTAGGTATTTTCTATTTTAAGAGAATTTATTTACAAAGCTCTTTTGAAAATGAGACAAAGTAAGTCTAATACATTTCAAATTAAAACATCACAGGGATCCTGAAGGATGGTGGTTTCCATCTAGAATGTAGTGATTCTCCTCTTACTACAATAAGTTTGCCAAAATGGGATGTATTTCAAAAAATCACACATACAAGCTTATAAATCCTATCAGTATCATTGATAAGAAGCCAAACACACAGTGTGTTCCTTTCTCTCTCCCAAATACCTGCACAGACATAAACACAGGCACAGAGCAACTGCATTGCTGCCTCCACCTTTACTGAATTAATTCTTCCCAGGCCCAGTCTTGGCACCCAGCCATGAGGTACTAATCTAGCCAGTCGCACAAGCAATGTGCTCGTGGTGTTTTCTCAGACAACATTTGTGAAAGGCACCTCAGAAAATAAACTTATAAGGTATCAGAGAGACATGGAAAGTGTCTGCACGCTCAGAATACAATCCGCTTGCTCTCGGCAGCATAGAAGCTGGGAAAAAGGCACTTTCCCCATGCCGATTTGGAAAATCCTGTCTATGTCAGTAAACCAATTGAATGCCACTAAACTAATAAAATGCCACACAAGTTAGCAGCTCTCTTCCTCCACCTTGCAGGGACTTGGCTGAAGGAGAAATAAATCATGAGCTGTGTGTTTTCATGATGTTCATATCTAGCTGCTGTGAGGAAGGCAGTGACATATTCTTTTAGTCTTGTTAGTTGTTCTGACTGTACTGAAATAAGAAGACTGTTCTGTGTGTATGTGCATATTTTCTGCTGTAGTCTTATGCTGTAGTACGATTGAATGTGGATTTTTTTGGTTCTCTTTATGTAGCTTGAAATTATTTTTATGTCATAAAAATTACGTATGATGTATTTGAAATCTTTGTTCGTGCCTGTAAGGCCTTTATAAGTTACTGTTTTCTTAAAAGCATTCAAAATGAAAGTCTTAAAAAAACACATGTTGGAGATGGAATAACAATAAAGAATAAAAAGTTACAAAATGCATCAAACAGCACAAGTGAATAATTTAATCTACATCTGCACACTTTTATGGCTTGTGCAATCACCTCTGATTATCACAGTGCCTCATTTCTACTGTTTCTCTTAAGTCCAATGACACAAAAGCTGCTCTGCTCAGTTCTGGGCTTGGGTGCTTGCAGCAAGCCTCAGTGACAGGCCACTCTCAGCTGCTCCTGGTCCCCAATAATTAGCCTGCTATGGCAGCTACCTCTTGTGGTTTTGCCTGTGAGAGACATTTGACACAGCAGACATCAGAGGGATTTTTCAGGAGGCTCTTGTGGCGTCCGAATGGCTCTTAATTAACCACTTAGGTATCCACGTTCACTCTCCTGCTTGGCACTTTCCAAATGGTAGGGGTTGCACTGTGGATCTAAACACCGGGGAAGCACGCTATCAAAAGATCTTGTAAATGAAGGCTTGTGTAAATTATTTTTAATGATTCCCTCCTGGCACATCATTATGTTTGTAGTTACACACAGGCACTTCAGAGATGGCTCATCTTCCGTAAGGTCAGCTGCAGGACCACCATAACTAGCTGCAGTCAGTAAATGGCTTATTAATTAGCACAGTGATTTTACATTGCTAAGAGCTCTGATGTATGGAACTAGAATTGTAATTGTGTAGGATCGAAATAATAAGCCATCTCAGGGCTCCTTATGCAAATTGCCATATTATAAAATCATTACCTATCTAAACACTGAGTTTTAATAAGAATTACAATGATGAATTTTATGATAATTGACACTCAAATTTTAATCTCTTGGATTTTTATCATTTTGGTGGTTAAAGTGTGTTTCTAATTAAATGTTGCTTAAAATGCAAAGGATTGTTTAACAATTCTATTCAGTTCTTCTAGTTCAAATCAGGTTATTCTCTTTGGTCATAGAAGATGGGCCTTCTTAGTAATAGGTATATAACACTATGTATTACTTGTAGAGTAAGATGTTTAATCTTTCTTTTTTTTAGCAATCATGATTTTTGATGGCACTGTATTGTCAACTGTGAGCTAGAGCATAGTGCGTGTCGTTGGGTCTGATTTCCATAGTAAAAATGACTCAAAATAAGGAATTAAAATCTAGGGAAGATTTTGAGTGCTTATGACATTTAATAGATTTTTCCATCTGTATTTGTTATTCCAAAGGGTTTAAACAGAGATCTAATAGTTTTAATCTTAGATATGCATGCAAAGCTAACAAATTTCAAATTACCATTTATAGCATAGTGCAAAATACCTAAACCTGATAGATAGATCATTAAAATTTCACAATTGTATTTGCGGACAGATTTTATTTGCATATTACAATGTTTGTTTATTTTACAACATTTTTCTTCTGTGAAATAATTACTTCAAAAGAGATGCATCAGCAACAAATCTGGAAAAAGTTTTTATGGGTGGAGGCACAAAACATTGATCTGAATATACCTCATCTCAGTGCCTCTCCTAAGATCTTACACTGCTTGGAAATTATCTAAAGAACAGAAAATCATACACATTAACTTGTTAACACAATGAAGACAAAATTCTGGGAAGTGAAAAAGTTTTCTCCTATGAATTGATCATTCCAGTGCAGAGCATGGCATTGAGGAAATAGTGTATGTCAAACGAAAAACAGAGAATTGGGTAAAGAATGGCCGTACTAAATGAGACTAGAAGTCCATCTGAAGGAGAGCTCTTTCTCCAGCAATGACCAAAAATGTGTGTCTGCACACAATTATGAACAGAAGGGAAAAAAAAGGGTGTGTTATTTCATCCTGCTTACTTGTAGCTCAGGAGCCACCCTGAGCTGAATATTACTTCTCTCTATTAGCAATCCTCAGCACACTTCTTCCGTGAGATTAATCGCCTCTCCTTGGAATCTTGTAAACCTTCAGTACCCACAACTTCCTTTGACAAGATGTTCCACAGATCTATCCATTATTGCACATCCCTTGGTGTGTTTTGAACACAGCTCCTCTGTGTTTCTGTGAAAAGATTTCTGCACCTGTACAGAAAAAGCAAATGAACACCAAGACCCTCCATGCTGACAATAATTTTACAGGTACTAGTAAAATATTGTGATCCTAATACAAATGAGACTGCAAATGGAAAAACAGTGCACAAAGTCCCATAGACACTGTTCAGATCTTGATACAAATCAGTGCAGTCTTTCCAGTTTTACAAAAGATCATTTTACAATGAATTGGTACAACTTCATGGTACTTGAAATAACTAAAATAGAACACAAAATAGCTGTGGTATTCCCAAAGTATTAAAAGAATATAGTGGGACTCGAAATGCTCACCTATTCCTATAACTTTTGGCTGCCATCTCAGATAAATATCAATACCACAACATCATGTGCTGCGGCTTTCCACCAAATTGTTTCACTGGGGACATTGTGAGAAGATGAAAATTGACATCTGAAAATGAAATGTAGAGATCAAAAGTGATTATTTGAGTTTTTCTGTGATTCAGATATTTCTAGCAAAAAACCTAAAAGAAAAAGAAAAGGGAAAATGCTAATTAAATTAATTCTCTACTGTTAATAAGTATCTGGTGGCCTTATAGTTAACACTTTGAGGAGCTCCCTTCATGCTGATCTACCATTGTAAGGATGCACAAGAATTAATGGAGATGAACAGTCACCGTGTTGCTTCCATGTTTTTTGTTTTAAATTATGTTGTAAAACTGGCAAATAGGCCCATATGGAAACAAGGAATTTTAAAAGTCAGTGAAGGTTGATAGAATGCTAAAATTGACAGATTCATAGGCTCCTGAAAATAAATGTTACCTGACTGGAAAACGGTGGATTTCAACACATACTGTACACATAAGTCTTTCTTTTAGCAAAGTAAGTCTAGCTTTTACACCTGAATATAGAAAGAGGTAGTTCTAGTATGAAGCTGCATTTCACTTTGTGTGGATATATGTATTATGTATAAAAGCTTGTTCCAACTTGTAACTGAGCAAGGCCAGATCTTGGTGCTTTTATATGTTATATTGGATAATTTATAGAATTCTGAATGGCACTGAACTACAAAGTTTCATTCATACTTGTTTTTCCTAAGTTTGTCTTGAAGTTTTATTTTAAGAAGAGTCTGCCACAACCTTATATTTTGACAGCTATAAAGTATGGCTTAGGAAGGGGCAGAAAAAGCATACAATTGTTGTTACACTGTAATGACTGCATTTGGCAGAGAGGAACGATTAAACCAAATCCAGACAACTACCAAATTCTCTTTCCTGTGGTTTTGCTACTTTAACTTTGCTTTACAGGCATCCAATGGCATGGTCTCTTTACAATCTTTTAAACATTCCTCTGTGGTTTTTGGTATGCTGTGCACACTAGAATGCAATCAACATCTGTTAATTTCTGTCCATTAAATGTATTATCATAACACACAAGCATGATGTTTTATTTGTATGGCTGAAATGAGACTTATGACCCATAATCCATCATCTTCCTGTCATATTTTTATATGTTGTCTATTCAATCCCCAGTACGGTTTAAAAAGCGTAAAGCAAAACTCTCCTTAAGTTATAGACCAGCTGCTGAAGTGTCCAGCTGAAGAGGTCATTGTGCTTTATTTTTGCTGAATCTAGCAGGAGTTGCTCATTCTAAGCCAAACATAATACAACGTGGATGTCCCCAGAAGCTTACAGTTGAACTACCATGTCTAAACTTTCTAGCAGGCATTTTTCTGAAAATATCATATTGCAACAGATAATGCTTAGAGAACATGGATTCAGCTTAAAAAAAAAAAAAAAAAGAGTAAAACATCAACAAATGTTGGAGCGTTTTTTGTGTATGGCTACAGAGAAACCCTCACTAATATTGCATGGATAAAAATAGGAAAAAATATTTTGGGGAGTAGTGTTTTTTTTAGCGTGGAATATAACTTAAGTTAAAATCACTGGCTTATTTAATAGTCTGTTATTCTTTTCATTTTAAAATTCAGTTATATGGAGCTTAAAATTATTTTTAAAGCTTTGGCAAAGTGTATGACTGCTCAAGAATTGGCTGTATTTTATTGTATTTTCGTAAAATTCTGACTGGCCAGTTTAAGTCTGCCATCAGGGATAAATAAAGGTCCTTTGCAGTCAAAACTTGGCTGTTGCTATTTTACCTCACAGTAGTGCAATTCCATACCAGTGGGAAGTCTAATAGAAGACATAAGCAGCAATACTTACCTGTATTTTGCAAATTGTGGGTGGAGTTTCAGAGCTTATTTTGAGTTTTGCACCCTTTAGAAAAATAAATATCGTAACACAACCTTGTATCTATTTTCAATATTATCAATATATAATCATGGTAGATATTCATACACTAGAGAATTGATCTCACCTTCTTAATAAAATTTGGAAATTACACAGTGCAGGAGAAATGGAAGAATAGTGAGAAGAGTATAGTTTTAACTTACTCCATGTGACCCAAGTGCCCAGTCAGCAAGAACTGTAAACAAACACTCCTGAAGCATTAAATAAATATCAATGGAGACCATGGCATGCAATTGAGAAGCATATAGAGTAACTCAGTTCCATCCATTTATCTTACATTTCCTATTCAAAAGAGAGAGAAAGAACATCCATCTTTCGAAACATATGTAGTACAAAAGAAGAAATTGCAAAAATGTTGCAAGTATGTAGGATGTGTCTAATAAGAAGGGGAGAACTGAGTCACGAAGTTTGTGAAGTGTTAGAACCATTAACTGTGCTAGAAGCAATCAAAGAAAGTACTGGCTAGTTATAACAACCTAGTTTTTATTGTTTGTTTGTTTTTTAAGCAGGGAAAAAATTTGTTTTATACTTTAATTTTGCCAATTAACTAAGTCAGGACAGAGTGACCTGATAAACCCAGTGTTTCATGTCTGAAGAATGATCAGTAAGCTGCTCCAGACTCGTCAGACTAATATATTCTTTACACAGGTCATGAAGTAACTACATGGTAAAAGGTACTCCTCAAGTGGGCTGGGTGAATCTCTTTGCATACTGGTAATATGGAGACCCCTGATGACTGTACTCCCTCAAGAGTGTTTGCTAGAGCCTTCTGGCCAACACAGCAGCAGAGCAAAAGCCTGACTCAAGGGTAGTTATAACCCATCAGGGTCTTGTAAAAGCCTGGCAAGCACATCTTTTTCCCTCAACTTCATGGTCAGCACTATCACTGGATTTGAAATCAGAAAGCTATGTTCCCCAGAAAGTTAATGAAGACCTTCAATTTTCTCACCCTTGTGCTTCAGCCTATCTTCCTTTAGGCTACCTGTTAAAATGTATGTCATTTCCTGCCTGCGTCTCATGCATGGATGATAAAAGTCTCTCACTCAGCACCTGCAGAAGACAACAGGCCAGTAAGAAGGAGGCTTTGTTTTTTAATTCTGCTTTACCACCTATAGTGTAGATGTGTCAGGAGGAATATATATATAATGTGTCTAGGAAGAATCTAAAAACATATGATTTTGCAATGTCAATGGAGAAATCCTCTTGGAAGTAGACGTTTTGAAACCTAGTCCTTTTAGAATAGAAAGCCACTACCACCAATCTAAACTTGTAATTTTCTAGATATTGTAAGGTAGGTTTTGTTTTGCAAAGAACTAAAGACTCAGATGATCACAAACTCTCTTAAGTGTTCCTGTATCGAGTTCCCCATTCAATAGTAGGTGGACATGACCCATCACAGATTTTTCAAATGTAATATTCAGATCCCTGTTTCTGTGACTCTCTTTCATGCATCTCTCTCATTTGTGTAGCTAGAACAACTTGGAGAGATTCCTTTTTCCAAACACCAGTGTGGGAAAAACTCTGTAGATTATCCATTTTTCCACGACGATACACTATCATCATCTTACTGAAGAAGTTGAATTTTTAATATTTTCTGACTTTTTCGGTCAAAACTAATTTCCTGGAACAAGGAAAAGGCATTTCCCCAACTTTTTTTTTCTCTTACCAAGGTCTGACAATAAAACATGAATGTGCCCAAGCTGCTAAAAGAAGTCTCAGTAAATCTTTAAAACAGGAAGCATTAGCAAAGCAAATACAGAAGTCTTCACTAGCAGCCCTGGCGAGCCTTCAATAAGTGTTTGATTGTGACTATTAAAAACAAGATGATCACATATGACAGCAGTTGATAATATCATGTTCATGTAAGTGACTGACCTGTAGTGCAAAAATTTTTTTCCTGTTTGGGAAAAAAAAAAGAAAAAAACTTTAGTGATCTTCAGAGAAGCTCTGTTTATTTTCATATAAGGTTAATTTTTCTATCTAAATTTCTAAGAGGATGAAAAATAGATTTCCCTGGGGAGCTGGCTGCACCCTTAATGACACACTCTAAATACTTGCTTCCCAATGAGTCAATCTTTCTCTCAAGTCAGTTTTCTTCCTGACTATTTTTGCTGCTATTTTCTGCACTCCCGCTGATTTGACAGTATCTTCATGGTATGGAGACACCCAGGGCTCTATGCAGTATTCCAAACAACACAGAGAAAATGTTAACTCTTAACAGGCTGTTTCTTATACTTCAGTTATAAGTTAGTTTTACATTTAACTTAACTTTCAAATTCATTTATACAACTATGCACCATTATTCATGCTTTATCTCCTCTCTCTTTCTAGGTTGCTTCCTAGTGTTTCACACTATTGCTGTATATTTGTCTTTGATTTCTAGTTCTGCTCAGATTTGCTTGCCTTAAAAATAATAATTACTAGGACCCTACATTTACTATTGCTATTAAATCTTAAAAGGTCTTGAATTGAAATCACTCTAATTTTTGACCTATGTCAAGTAAATCTTTAAATTTTGACATTCTAATGACTCTGTTTTTTCTTTAAAATAGATTTCAAGAAGAAGTACTTACAGGAATTAATGACCTGAGGTATTACTCTTGTCCCCTTTCTTCAGTATAATCTCTATCAAGAAAACTGTCACTGTGTTGAACAGGTGTGGTTTTTGGTCAGCAAATACTGAGTCTTAGAGGAAATGTTTCACTCTTTGTTGCTGGGTTAGTGTTGATACCCTTTCTTGGGTGAGGAGTTTTGGCAAAAGCCCCTTTTATACTAGCCCCCTCAGTAAACATCTGGGAGTGGTTTCACAGGATTTGAGCAGAAGAGATTGATGAGGTGACCAACTTTCTCTAAAGACCAGTGAGCTGCCGTGTTAGTAACACCCCTGCTTTTAGGAGGAAGGTTGCAAAGTTGTGTGAGGCAGAGATTAAGTCAAGGTAATATGTCTGTGTAAATGACTGCACTGACCCATCTGCCTTCCCTTTCAAAATCTGTAGTATTTCTGTACACATTTGTTGCTGCTGTCAACACATCTTGCTTTGTTTGCCATTCCTAACAAAGCAAACACCATTTTTATTCACAGAGATCTGTGTCTATTCTCTCTTTGGCATCTCTGCCTATTTGAAGCAAAAAGATCTAAGGAGGGAGCCAATGGATTGAACTCAGTCAGGCATTTTCTTTTGGGTGACCACAGCAGGTTTACCTGAGTAAGTGTAAAAGCAATGAGAAAATGTTCTTCTGCTCACAATCCCATTTATCCTAGAGCTGTGTGAGCATTTACACAGCCTCTTCTGAGCTGAGTCTGGCCCAGCAAAGATGATTTTAATTACAAGGATCACTCTATCTTATCATTACTCCTAATTCTGCAACATTCTTGTATCTTTTCAGGTTGTCATAGCACTTCATTTGGAATTCTGTGTGAAGAAGTTTCTAGTGAAATTTTCCATTGGTGATGCATATGCCCACTGTCATAATTTCCAACATCATGTGCATAAAGACTTTGCATGGATTTCATTTTGCAAATAATATCATCCCATGATGGCTTCACACTTGTTCCTTAAGTTCATAAATGCCATGCCCCTCTCCTGCTTTCTCATCAGTGCTAAATTTGATCAGTAAAAACAATTCCACAGTAAAAATGTCTTTGAAACACTGAAAGGGTTTTTTCTTCTTTTTTTTTGTTTTTTTGTTTGGGCAGCATGGATATCTAATGGAGGTACATGTTTATGTATTATTGTATATAAATCAAATTACACTAGGAAAATACCCAAGCTTCGTGCCTTTAATTCCTGTATTTAAAAAAAATGGATCCACAGAGCCCTTTATTTCAGAAATAAAGCCATTCTGATGCTATATATTTAACAAGCTTTAATTAGAGTTTATTTAAAGAGCTAAACCTTCCCAATCTATTTTTTTTCCAGAATTTATCTTGTAACATTGAAGTGTTTTTAGTAAAGACACTTACAAATAATAATTCCTTAGACAGTGTGCTACTGACATTCAGTGAGTAATAATAACAGTTAATCTTAAAGATCAAATGCAGTCTGAAGATACTATTATTCAAGTGTCTCCTGGACTTCCATTTCTAGTACTAAGTGTGATTTCTAACAAAAACTTTTGCTTTATTTATTAGACTGCTTAATGCCAAACTAGTGATAAGTATTGTGAAGCAGCAGCAAAGCAATAGTTGATGTTTAACAAAAGAGCTGCAAATCCATTGGCATGGACTAGGGAGCACTGCTTGGTTCATGGTATATCCTGTGATATATCCTTTCCTTCACACAGTCAAAATAATTTCTTCTTCTGGATTTTTCAGTTGTCTTTTCTAGTGTTTATAATGCCTAATAGAACTCATGTTTTATCCTCCTAGCAGTGGCTCACCTGTGGAACATGGAATGGTGTTCCTCACATGTGTGTATCTGGGGATGTACTAATACCCAGCTATACCTGGGTAGCCAAAACCACCTCATGGTACTGTGCCAGCTGAGTTATCATAAGCCAAGAAAATTGGTTAATGACCTGTTTAAACCTTATTCTTTCCCATTTTTGTGGTTGTCTCTTGTATTTGTATTTTGTGTTTGTATTTTCTTGTCTCTGTGAATAACTATTTCTGCATTCTTTTCCCTAACTAACCCTTGCTGGTACTATATTTTTCCTGGCATGATTTTCTTCTCTAATCCTTTTGCATACGGTTTTGACCACTGCAAAGGTTTCTTGCTTCCATCACTTGCAAATGTAATCGTGTATGTTTTTGAACTGTACTTAAACAGTTTATTTATTTATTTATCACTGGGTGGAAGAAATTATAAAATACACCAAGGAAAGAACATAAATGCAAAAGAGTCATTTTGTTACCAAGACATGTTATTGTGTGTTCTAACCAACCACAGATTTATAATTAATAGTAAAGTATACAGCAATTTCCCTTGACCATCCCTAGCAGGATAGCAGTAGGGAGTTATTTAAATTAAATCAGAATAATTATTTTAAAATAGGCTTCATTAGATATATAAATATAAATCACACCACCACAGATTGTTTTAAAGTGGTTGTCCCAGGGGCTTCAGAAAGACTGGATGATAAAAAAGGAAAAAGAAAAAGGGCTTGGAATGAGTCCCAAGAGAGCACTTTTGAGTCATTTTGGTTTTACATTATCACATTATATTAAACATATTGAAAAAACTATAAAGACTCGTGAACTAGTGACAGCAGTGAGGTGACATGATCTTGCATTATTTCCCAGGTTTTTTCAGTAGTTGACACTGACTTTGTGCAGTTTTTAATGTTTTTACCACATTTTATCTTGTAAAATTTTATATAATAAAGCATACTGACTATACTTTATAAAATCTTAGATAATAGGTATTTATCTACAGATTAGATTGTGTTAATTACAGAAGACAGCAAGAATTGCTTACTCCCATTATGAATTCAAATGAAGGCAATATTTAATAAAATGTAGTTTATCCTGAGATACTTGTTTTTTAAAGGAATTGCAACTTTTACTATTGTCATCCTTATTTCTTTATTTACTTACTTTCTTATAAACTTTTCTATAGTATGTTTTGGAAGAATGTGAAAGCACAGCATGTGCAGAGTTTGCTCTCATAAGGTAGAGGACTAAAACCTAATGTACAGATTTTGGCTGGCTCAAGTAAAAAGATAAAGATTCTGGCTATAAGGAAGGATAAAGAAAAATATATAAAGAAATTTTAATATAGTGAGATGTTAAATTCTATTACTTACAAAAACAAATAATAAAATATAACTCTTTCACTAAGTTCCATATTTTTGTATGCTATGAGATATCTGAGAGACTTAGATAGCATTAACCAAAAATGGTCATTCCATCCTTATGAAAAGATCATCTAAACAAGATGAACGTGAACTTGATAGCAATAAAAAGTCATTTTTTCAGAATTAAAAATTAAATGAATGGCATAGTCATATCTGCCTTACAATGATCTTTTCCAAGCTCAAAGAAATAATATTTTTGTATTTTTTGTATTTGATTTTTCATGTTAGGATTTGAGAAATAATAGCTTGGAGTAGTTTCTTGGGATATGATATTTAAGAACTTCATTGTTGTCGTATTATAAATTTATACCAAGAATGTATAACATTATCATAGGCAGGAATGAACAGCAAATATGCATGAAGCTTCCAGATCGGGAGCTGTGGTCTCCCAGCACTGCCCACTTTGTAAAGGACATAGCAACAGCTGTCAATAAATCATGCCAGTCTGCATGAAACTTCATCAATCTGCCCAGAAAGGAAACCAAAAATGTTGTGTTATACGTGTGATATACAACATAATTTATGCAAGAGGAAGAAAGGGATTTCCTTCTTTCTTTCTGAAACTGACATTCTGGTAGTAGAATAGTTCATCAGCATATTTTCCTGAAGTATTGCTGAAGCAGAAATGTAAAAACTTTAAAAAAATATAACCATTTCAAAAAAATTCTTTCTAAGCAGTAGGGAGCAAGATGAGTTAGTGATATAGGCACTGAGCTAGAAAGTAAGGAAAAAATGAAAAAGGTTTTAGTCCCTAAATCAAATCTAACTCCAAAAATTGTCTCCATTTCAAACTGCTCCTGTATCCCTCCTAAATCCAAGAGCTTGAGCTATCTTTCCAAAGTTCTCATGCCATAGAAGTAGAGCAAAATTACAGAAATAAGTACACAAAAAGCATCTGGCACTTAACAGTCAGGAAATTTTAAAGTAATCTGTTACTCTTTCTATATTAATTTATTTTTCAAAGACGTTCCATAAAAACATTGACGGTGCATTTAATATTCTGCATTTTGTTTATTTTTATTTCAAGGATATCTGAAAGAAATAAGTATTTAAACTTCATGTTAATATGAACTTTGTAAGGCAATACTGACACAGTGCCTTTATTTTTTTCCATAATAAGAAATAAGCATAAAATGTGTTTTATTCAACTGAAACAATTTTCTCCCACATGCCAACTAGTGATGGTATGTCACTATCATATAATCAAACTTTTTGTACTTTTTCTCTGGAGGTTATTGCATCACTGCACTATTAAGGAGCCTTGGGTTTTGCATTTTCTGATTATCATTATTTGATTTCTCAACGATAACTTTTTTTTCATATCATTTTGGTCTGAATTTTATCTTATCCTTTTTAATGTTTGGCAGCAAGAAATATTTGGTCATGACATCTTTCTGTATAGAGATGTAAGCTGCATCATTTAGTATGATATAATTGGAAATGTTTGTAAAGAAAAAAAATCCGCCAAGTTTTTTAGTGATACAACGTATGGGTTTGTGGAAGCAAAGAAATATCCATTCTATTTAAAGCAGTAGTATTAATCTCTATTGTCTGTGATGTGTTTTACAATGGTATTTGTAAAATTGACCGTGAGAACACATACTATTTTATGCAGCCCACGCATTTCCTGCTTAGATGAGAGCAAAGATGATCACTCTAAAATTGTACATAGCCTGATTCTAGCTCTTAGAAGATGTAATATTGGTGAAGATCAAGTGCTAGTCCTCACAAACATCCCTGCCCTGAGTAAGCCTGGACTACTGATGACTTCTCAATTTTGTAGTCATGTAGTTTTACAGTGGTAGGGGTAAGATTCCTCTAGCAAAGAGACAGCCCAAAGCATCTTTGAATTTCAGGAATAAGCAAAAGAAACTTCAGAAAAATCATTCTAAATACCCATAAGGTCTAGCTTCCTCACAGTATGACTGCACTCAACACACGTCGGAAAGAGAAAGAAGAAAAGAAGGAACTTGTTCTGTTATTGTTGGAGTTGCTCACTATTCCATAAATTTCCCCTCAATTTTCCATCTTCTCTTATCTTCCCGCAAGATTTCTAGACACCTGTGAGTGTGGTCAGGATCTCAAAACCCTTGACACCTTGAACTCCAGAAACAGGATTGTTCTTGCAGGGGTGCTCTGAGCTTGGGGCATGCAGAGTTTGTCCCTCTTGGTTAAGAAGGTGATTGTACTGCTCTCAGCATCATTTAGTTTTCTCACAGAAGAACTGAGAGGCAAAGAACTTAGAGGCAAAGAACATGCAGAAAGCCAACCTTTGCAAGGAAACAGTTAATCAGTTATCAACATACCTGTGTAGGATTTAGTCCTATTTTTATTAGGGCCATTTTTACTACTGGGGACTACTCAGGAAATAGTTTAGGGTGAATCTTCTCATAAAAATCTGCAAAAAAATCAGGCACAAAAATACATGCTCATTTTGTGCAAAGGTGAGAAAGCAAAGAGAAACAATCAAACCAAGGAGAAAAGGTTGTTGCTTTGGGTGTTTGCCTTTCTTTCCCTTAAACAGGAGATTTCAAAATCATCTCCCATATAATTAAGCCATTACCTAAACTATCCAGACTATGATTTTCCAGTTCTTGGGTAGGGTAGGTATAGATAGACAAGCTGCAGAAACGTTCTCACAGTATTTCCACCTCAAAATCTGTTCTAGGGGATGTCCCTTAAAATTTCTATCCTTGCCAGAATAACAGCTCAGATAATGGGCTGAGATCAAAGCCTCCTAAATCAAATCCAGTGCTTTCCTAAAATACAAACAACAAACAAAACTCTCCTGATCTGTTTGCTCTGATTTCTGATTTAAAAAGCCCATGAGTATCTCTACTCCCCATTCATTTGCAGCTGGTTTATACTCAAAATCAATTGTCAATTAGGAAATGTCCTCACCACTTTAAAATGTCAAAAAAAACCTCCAGAAATCCCTTACTACATTAGATGTAAGTTAGATTTTTGGCAACAGAATATGGAAAGAATATACTGAAAACATAGCATATGTATACTGAAAAAATCAAAGTTTTATTAAAGATGCTATTCACTCAAGGCTGCTCCAACTTTTTCCTTCATCAGTTTCACAGTTCCTTATTAACTTATTCAACATTATTCCCAAGAAGCTACTAATATCTACTAGGAACTCCTAGGACTGTTTTCTGAAGACTGAAGTAGGTAACTTGAGCATCCTTTAGTTTGAACAAGGCTTCTCCAACAGTTTTCTTCATTCTGAAGCCCCACGTTCATCTTCCTTTCAAATGACCTAAACTGATCTAAAGGTCTATTTTGGGCTTTGTGTTGATACATTGTCAAGAGTCGGAACTGTAAGTTTCCCAGGAAGCGGGAAAGGGAGCTTGCATCTAGTAACACTTCTTGTATCTATATATTTTTTAAAATGAAACACATATTTATATGCAAAAATTCAGTCTTCATAAGATTTGCATATGTATATAGCCACATTTCAAGATTAAATTGGACAAGCATTTTTCTCTTTCAGTTTTCCCTATTTTTATATTCTTTTATTTGGCTCTACTCCATCCCTAAAACCCTAAGAAGAAGCTGAAACCCGAGAACGTCCAGCTTCTTTTCCTCATGTGTGATATACAGATATGCATATTGTGTATGCCATGTGTTGTATATGCATTTCTAGCTACCCATATGAATAGATCCATATACCAATACCTGTATATGTAATGTATATATATATCCAATCCAAAACCTCACAGCTGTTTTTCATATGGCCACATCTTAGAGGCATGGAGAGGGCTGGAAACCTCACCCATTGTGCAGCCGATCTGAGTCTGACATCTATCCTAGCTAGAGGATGTAACTCAAAAATATTCCTGAACACCTAGAGTAAAACTGCTCTGCCCCTCTTTCGGGAACAAGGTTATTGTATAGAAATATGAGATTTATAGGGATTTTCTTTGTGTAGTTTCATTTCACAAGTGAGTGTGCAGAGGGAGGGTATTAAGCAACAAGTTTAAGCTGGATGGTTTGGGTGGGGTGGAGGGTAAGTAAAGGAAGTAATTTCTGTCTGCCCATGTAGCAAGGTACAGCAAGTCTATTAGTATCTCATTAGTCATGACTAATCAGCACCCAGAAATGAGTATTGGCTTTTATTTGTTTTGTTTTGGGTTTGGGTTTTTTTCTTCTGTTTCCAGTGGTTGAAATCTCATAGATGAGAGTAACTGTATGATCTTTACCACAGACAAAAGCCTGTCAGCCCCCAGTGTTTTAATCAAAACAGTAGGGACCTTTAGCAATGAGTCCCATTTAGCTACATTTTCTACCCTAACTGCTGAGTTTCTCCTGGGGGAAAGAGCAGCTCTCTAGCCTCCCAGAACTGCCTGTCACAGAGGAAGTGCTCAAGCACAACAGTCCCTGTGATTTAGAGATGTAAAGAGTAAAGTTTCATCTGATCATTTCTCTGGGCTTTTTTTGTTCTTCTGACAAAGAGACTTTTTGTGCCCTTCTAAACTCTTCAATATTTGTTTTCTTTTGAGACAGTGGGCAGCAAGGATATTGAAAGTGTCAGAACTGTTCAGTCTAGAAAAAGGAAACCAAGGGGAGATGTGATAGGTGTTCAACTATGTTGAAGTATAGAGATGAAAAGAATAAACTGTTCTTCTTGTGCCTCATAGATAAGACATGCAGCAATGAAAATACTTTATGACAAGGCAGGTTTAGGTTAGGCACCAGGAAAACACTCAGTACTACTAAGGCACTGGAACATATCTCTGGAGGGTTCTCATTATTGCTATGCAAACACCTGCAAGGAATAACACAGATATAATTTCCTTTGCTTTCATATAAAGGTGGGAACACTCAGAGCCTACCCAGTCCTGTTTTCATAAATCTATAGAAATGAATATTGTGCAGTCATAGGAAACTGCCCGCAAATTCATACATGGCACATTACATTCTATAGTCAATGGTTTATGTTCTAAATTTTGGATTTATGTTCTATATTCTGTTTTATATTTTTTATTTTATCGTTAAAAAAGAGATCTATTTCCTATATAAACTTAAAATGTGATACTTGTTTGGATAAGTCGCTCAGTACCTTAGCATAATAGTCTTATATTTAACTCCCTGCTTACACTCAACAGAAATTTAAATTCTAAACTGTTAGGCTTATGTAAATAGGAATACTTTTACAAACCTGGTGAACAAATTTGAAGTTCATCGTTTTGATGCAGTTGTCCTTGCTCTCTAATTAAGTCATTCTGCAGTAATTTGAGATATGTTTTATTCTATGCCATGACCAACGATGGTTTTTTCCATGTTTTCCTTGAAGAGTGGTCAGTAACACATACTTAAAGATCAGACGGTATCAGGCAAATAGATTCAATTTCTCTGGAGTACCTTCCAAGCTAGAAAAATTGCTTAAGTGTTAATTTTTTAGAGCAGGGTTCTCTAAGTTGACCGCCAGGCTCTGCAGTTGAGGTGGCCCTGTCCCTTAGCAGTGTGCTGAGCCTTTCAGAAACCATTTATATATTTGGCCTTCTGTGACAAGTGATTCCACTGCATCATTTCATGTGGTACAAAAAAAACCTTACTTCACTTAGTTGTCTGCTAATTTCACTGGCAGCTCTTCCACGGCCATGTCTTGTGCTTGTCAGAGTTACAGAATAATTTATCCATGATTTTCCTGGCTTTCAGGATTATAACAATCTCACACCTCAATTTAGCCATCTGAACCCTACTTTATGCTATTTTGTTTCTCATGTTATAGAAATTATGTTACTTCTGCCCGCTCTTTACCTTCTCTAGTTTTCTTATGGCTATTTTGAAACTGGATGTCTGGAGCTGTGTAAAGTACTCAAGACATGGTTTCAGAATGCATTTGTTTGGTATTGTGTTTATGAGGTCTTTGGTTTCGCTTTCTTTCCTAAAATTTAGATTTGTCTTTTTAACTGCCGCTGAATGTTTAGACTGAAGTTTTAGAGATTAGTATGTATGGCCATTTCCAGAGTGGCAATATCTGTTTTAGAGCCCGGCAGAATGCAAGTATAAATGAAATAAAATTTTCATTTAGCCACATTACTTTACATTAATTGACACTGATACTTTACATTTATTTATTTATTTATTTATTGCTCAATATTGTAAGAATCTTTCATATTTCTTCAACCACTGCTCTGAGTCATTATGTAGCACAAGAAGAATGAGTACAGAAATCCAAATGTTGCAGTCCTTGTCTGGTGGACTGGACACTAGGAAGCCAGACATACCTAGATAAATTCAAGCACCTGTTTGTGAGATTTGATTCATATTTCAGTCGTATATGAACCAACTCTGCCCTAGGAGCAGGAGAAAAATGGTTTAGACCTTTATTTATCAACTCTTTATTCACATGTTCAATGGCATGGCTTTAACAGGGACTTTAATCTAGAAACATAACAAGAGTTCATTTTTTAGGGATAAATATTTAACATTTTTATGGATTTATTCCCATTGCTTAAGTATTATTACCCTTGCAATGAAGCAATAAGATGATCACCTATTATGAAGCTATTAACTGTTAAATAGCTGTATTATATTCATTAAAAAATGGAAGACTGGATGGAATACTCATGCCATGTGTCTTCGCAATTAATTTGACTATAGTAAAGACTGTTATTCTCAGACTTATGCCAGACTATTAGTATTCTATTTGTATTATGGATATGTAAGTATTTTAATTACAGAGCAGAAATAACGGAAAGAGCACAGTTGAAGTGGCAGAGATAAGGTTTCACTTTATTTGCATTTTACCATTTCCTGACATCTGACCTTGTCTTGGCAGCTTTGATATTCCCTCAGTAAAAGTAGTGATGTTTGTTTCTTTGGCTATGGATTTACGAATACATACAACATATTTAAAGTGATATTTGTATAGCTGAGCAGACACAAACATCACCATTAGTTTTCTATGTAGCTCTTTTTAGAGTCCAAGACGACATAGACATTAACACAATAGCTATCACTAAAGCAGAAAACAGAAGAAACCTGTATATGTTGATGAGAAAGTACTTACTCCTGGATAATACAGAGGAATTTGGATCACATGTTAATGGGGCGTTGGGGAGGTAGTTTAAACATGTTGTAGAAAAAGTGAACTGGTAAAAACTGGAGTGTTATACCTCTGTTCTCATGGTGTCAGTTAGGATAGCAATGTCAAAGGGGGAAAAAAAAAGGAAGAAAAAACTTCCACCAGTAGTTCCAAAATTTCCAGCAGCCAAAGCCCAGGTCTGTGTGCTGTGTTAGGACAATGAATACACATTGCATAGTGTGAAAGAACCTTAAAGGAGCCACAGCTTTAACTGGCACCCTGTAGTGCCCTGGGGCATTCTAGAAAAAAACGGGCAAATAACTTCATGAAGACTAAGCTGTATTCACACTTTTATGCTAAATCTTTCCAAGGAAGTGTTGAGGCATATCCCTTAAGCAGTTGAGCTATTAACTAAGCTGTACCTGCTCCACTGACAGCAGTAGCAAAGAGGAAAGAAAGACAGCGCCTCAGATTAAAGAAACATTATTGGGACTTGCTCTGTTTTGCTTGTTTGCTTCAAAGTTGCACAAGTGAGTATGTTAAGTCTAGTTTCTGTCTGAGGGAGTTAGAGGATAGAGGTTGCTTGGGAAGCAGCAATAAGCATCAGTACCCAATGTGTTGCTGCTTTATCAGATGAGATTGGAAGACAAGGAGGGCATGGGTCATTATTTCCTAGTATTTTCATTTCCATTTCATGCAGTTATCAAACAGAGACAAAGTACAGACTTCTCCATTCCACAACTTTGAAGCTTTCAAAGGTGTGTTTTTTCCCTTTTCCCTGGAAAGAAAACTGAATTCCTCAAACATCTGTGAAATGCTCATGTTGAATTGTTCACTTTTGTACTCAAGAATGTGTGTGTCGTGAATGCAAGCTCAAGATACTGCTCAGCCTTTCTGAGGGCTTTAGTTTTAGTTGTATTTGATTAGTCTGTAAGCATAGTAAGAGGCATTTTAACAGTCTTTCTGACAATATTTTATTTGAAATGT